>OAMR01000002.1:4900769-4923573 GCA_900205405.1 Echinochloa crus-galli | reverse complement strand
CGAACGATTTTGCTTACTGGAAAAATTGATGTTGAACAAACAACCTGTTTTTGAGAAGCCATCCCCGAATCGGCACATGAAGCCACTGTACTTGAAAGGATATGTTAATGGCAAACCGTTGACCAAGATGTTTGTCGATGGAGGAGCTGCCGTCAATGTAATGCCATATACCACATTCAAGAAACTTGGTATGGGCTCTGGAGATTTGACACCAACAAGCATAGTCCTTAATGATTTTGCTGGAAATCCTTCGGACACCAAGGGATCTCCAACAAATGCCCAACAGTATCATTCAATTTCATGACTTGCTATTTTTACTGCTATACTCCTCCCGTTTCAAACTAGATGTCATCTTGGCTTTCCTAAAAATTATGTATATAGACATATTGCATATCTAGATACATAGCACTATCTAAAAATGCCAAAATGACATATAATTTGAGGCAAATGGAGTGGCATTTTTATACGGAGTAATATGGAGCATAGCAGAAATAAACAATGTGCTAGTGTGCTACACCTTTGCGTTACTATCAGCACATTCCGTTGGTTGTTTTGCATGGTCTTGTCAACAGAGGAGAGGGGAAGGTAGGATAGAGATACAAAAGGCAAAGAGAGGATGGAGAGAAGAGTCCAAGGAAGACTTGTTGTTGGTCATGCTCTTGCTACTAAGTGGTAGCCATGGCTAAGGGGCGTAGAGGAAGGATGGTCATATTTGGGGTTTCTAAGTATAAATATGTAGATATTGGGCTATTCGATAAGGATTTCCATCTTGGAGTAGCACGTTTATGAATTAAGTGAACAATCCCGGACCTGATCTGTTCTTAGATTGGGCGTGCATGACCTGCTGAACTTGTTGGGGGAGAAATCAGATATATACCTGTTAACACCAAAAATTAGCACCAGGAAGAGGGGTAATTTTATACAAAACTGCAGGCCCAATCTCTGCTTTGGGGCACCAATCCCCTACCTTGGCTCAGCTGATGGCTAGACAAGCTTCTTCAGATCCAATACTCACTAGACCATCATCTGTCAAGAGGAAAACCCTCCTTATAGCTGCTCCCTCGGTTGTAAAGAAGAAAAGAACAAGTAGCAAAACCAAGGTCAGAGTCCTTTTTCTTTGACTATAATGCTTTTGGTGTTTTGCTCAGCTTTGTTTCTTTTTGATTTCAGTCCAAAGAACAACAGCCAGCAATCAGTACAGGTCCTGCCGATGCTCCAATGATTGGTAAAATTTTCTCACATTTTTGTCTTTAAAGTTCCTCTCCATCGGCATTTATTCCTTTTCAGTTTCAGAGCAAATCTCAATAGACCCAATTTCGGAGAATCCTCCTTCTCATCAAGAACTAGCTTCAGCTTCTCCTGATGTTCCTCAACTAGAAGCCTCTTTTCCACCAACAGATCTTCCAAGCTCTCCTCAGCATGACATACAAGAATCTTTGCCTGAGCTCGAGCTGCCCTCTCTTTCCATTCAAGAGACCAGGAATGAGGTAGAGATAATTACCCAGTCTTCCAGTTTTTATTCAATGGATCATCAATAATTCGGCATAATCTTCTTTCAGGAGAAAACCACTTCTTCACCCAGCTATTCATTTGCTGTGGATGATCTAGTTGCCGAACAAGGAGAAGAAACCTCTTCTGGTCAAACTTTATCAGAGGAGAATCAAGCAAAACTGAAAGAAATCCTCTCTTTTCTGCATAAGGACACTCGGGAACAAGTTACCAATGCTGATCTTTTAAGAGATTTGCTTGAATCAGTTGACCAAGATCTTCCTGCCGATATCAAGACTTCTTTAGATCCAATTTCCAGATTGGATGATCATTTTATCGCAGTGAAACAAGCTCTGAAGAATCAATCGGCTCAACCAGCCTTGGAGCAAAGGAGAACTTTGGTTAAGCAATCTGTAAAAGATCTGCATACTCAAGTCCAGAATGATAAGGAATTATTAACCAAACTGGAATCTGAACTTGAAATGAAGGAGATCAGAAAAGCTGCACTTGAAGCCGAATTGAAAAATCTATCGGCCGAAATTGAAGCTGACAAGAAGAAAATAGTAGAGCTTCCCAAGCTAACAGAGAAGAGGCGAAAGGAAGCCTTAGCAGCTTTAAACGAAGACAAACAACTCAAGGCGAAGCTCGCTGCCCTGACCAGAACCCAAGAAGCTGATAAAAACTTATTAGAGAACATCAGCAACATGATATCAAATGCCAAAAATGTAATCTCAAAGTTCTTGGGTGTGTGAATTATGTTTGATAGCCGAATGTTTTATTAACCCTGTAATCTTGTCATCCTTTCAACTCTGTTTTTCTTTCATTCGGCAAAGTTGGCCATAATAGTACTTAGACCCGAAAACGCTTCAACTATGACATAGCCGAATCCCATCCAGTCAAAGCCGAATACGACTCGATAAGAATCCCAAACGACATGAGAACCGATCGGCTGGAAAATCCTTTCCACCTTCCGAACTCTTCGGAATACGTGCCACGATCTTTGGCCATGATTTTCTCTGCGGGTTCTATAAATAAACACCCAAGCAGCCCACAGTTTCTTCACCAAGTTCTTCGCCTTCCAAGTTCTTGCCGGCCCAAGCCATTCTTTTCCCTATCCACAGTATTTCCGAGGAACTTCCAATGGCCGACAACAACAGGAGGCGCCCGGCTGCCGATGAAGCCGAAGGAAGTCGTGCCGGCGCTCGCCGCAGGTGAGTAGCTGCTTGCTTCTCTTTGTTCTTCTCGAGATTTCCTCCTCCTTTCTTGACGAACCTCTTTGTTCTTTCAGGGTAATCCAATGGATTGCCGGCGCCGGTGCGCCAGTCGCAGCTCCAGCCGCCGCTCCTGCGGCATCTTCGAGTTCGTCCAATCGATCTCTCGAATCGGACGACTACCGCTACACGGACGGCGATGCTCGCCGATTCAAGGCGGAGCGCGACGACTCTCGTCGTGAACTGGAGGCTATCTCCAAGCAAGCCGGGATTGCTGACCTCGAATGGCAGCACGAGCGCAAGCAACTGCTCGAAGTCATTGATGGTGAGTCCTGCAATCTGCTCAATCTCAACCTTGTCCCCTAACTGATATTATTCTGCTGCCCCTTTTGTAAACTTGCAGCGCGTGATGCCGAACTCGATCGGCTAAAGGCGCTGGCGAATGAGCTGGCGAACAAGGTGAATGCTCCTGGGGACACACCAGAAGCTCGCCTCGGCGCGGTGGCGGGCCGCATCGATGAGGTGGCCTCGCACGGCATCCGTCTGGGCACTGCCGCAGGCCTAGTCGCCATGTCGACGCACACCAATACCGACTACTCCAGGCTACCGACCGGCTTCGCTAATGGTAACCCGGAGGAGATCGATGACATCGAGGCTTCCATAGATCGCCTTGATGCTCATGGCGCCGCCATTGCCGATTCCATTCATCCTCAGTCCGTTTTGAACAAGCTATTCCATTAGTTTGTACTAGGGATTTATGGAATTTCGGCAATAAAACTTATCTTTTGTGATCTTGCATGAACATCTGATGTAGTATATTTTTGTGCTAAGGGCAATACATTCAGTACTGGCCATTTTCCTTTTCTGTCAACATTTGTTCTGAAGGCGATTTCTTCCCGAAAATCGGCTGTTCGGCAAATTAATATATCAATCACCGATCGATTTCAACACTGGGATAATACCTTTTCAAATATCTTCCATTTATAGCAGAAGCAAATTCTTCTCCCAATAATGTCTTCAAAATATATGCATTTCCAGGCACGCATCTAACCACTCTGAAAGGACCTTCCCAATTTGGAGACCACTTGCCGAATGCTGCATATTTGGTTCCAATCGGCAATATCGCTTTCCAGACTAAATCACCTTCTGTAAATTGCTTAACTTTCACCTTCTTATTGTAATACTTAGCAACTCGCATTTTGTTCTTCTCAATATTCTCCAAAGCCCTGAGACGAATCATATGCAAATCTTCTAATTCATCCATCATTAAATCTTTATAATCTTTAGAACTTAAATCCTTTTGCAACTTTATTCTCCTTGAGTCTAATTGTATTTCCCATGGCAAGATAGCATGATGCCCATACACCAACTCATAGGGAGACGTCTGTGTAGCCCCATGTGGAGCCATTCGGTAAGCCCATAAAGCCTCACTGAGTACCGAATGCCACTTTCTCGGCTTCTGATCAATCTTCTTCTGTATAATTTTAATCATAATCTTGTTAGAAGCCTCTGCCTGACCATTAGCTTGGGCATAATAAGGAGAAGAATTTAACAATCTGATGCCCATACTTTCAGCAAAATCTCTGAATTCTGAAGATGTAAATTGAGTCCCTTGATCAGTGGTGATTGTCTGAGGAATCCCAAATCTGTAAATGATGTGTTCTTTAACAAATTCAACCATATTCTCCGACGTCACCTTCTTTAATGGAATTGCCTCAACCCACTTGGTAAAATAATCGGTTGCCAAAAGCACAAACTTATGCCCCTTGCTAGATGGAGGATTTATTTGGCCAATCAAATCTATTCCCCATCCTCTGAATGGCCATGGCTTGACAATGGGATTCAAAGCCGATGCCGGAACTCTCTGAATGTTTCCAAATTTCTGACAGTCTTGACATCCTTTATAATATTCAAAACAATCTTCCAACATTGTCGGCCAGTAATATCCAGTTCTTCTAATAACCCACTTCATTCGGTAGGCCGATTGATGTGCTCCACACAACCCATCATGTACTTCACTCATCAGCCTTTTTGCTTCTTCATGATTTAGGCAATGTAACAGCACTCCATCCAGGGATTTATAATACAAATTATCATCAAGAAGAACAAACTTTAAAGCTTTATACCTGAGCTTTCTAGAAACCTTTCGGGACGGATTCTCCAGATAATCGGCAATCTCTTTTCTCCAATCATCTTCTGCCAGATTACTCCCGAATGCATATACATCATTAGCAAAAACTTCTCGAAGCTCTTTATAACCTGATGCACTTTGGGCCAATCTATTTGCTTCTCCATTATCCCCTCTAGGAATGTGTTGTAGAATTACTGACCGAAAGCTCTTCAATATTTCTTTGCATTCTTCATAGTAATTCCTCAAGGTATCACTTTTGCACTCATATTCACCATTCAATTGCTTTATGACCAATTCTGAATCTCCAAAAATTTCAACCGCAATGGCCTTTGCTTCTTTCAAATATTGGAGCCCTTTGAGCAATGCCTCATACTCAGCTTGATTGTTAGTAACAGCAGATTGAATGGGAACAGCAAACTCAAATGTTTCTCCTTTGGGTGAAATTAATAAGATACCTGCTCCACCACCTTTGTTGCATGAAGATCCATCGAAGAATAACACCCAAGGAACAATGTTAAGCAAATTTATCGATGTATCATGATGTTCAGTAATGAAATCGGCAATAATCTGTCCCTTAACAGCCTTTGCCGATTCAAATCTTAATTCAAACTCAGACAAAGCTAAAATCCATTTGCCAATCCTTCCGTTCAAAATCGGCATAGACAACATGTGTTTTATCACATCAAATTTTGAATACACAATGCATTCGGCATGTAGTAAGTAGTGCCGAAATTTTGTACAGGAGTAGTAAACACATAAGCAAAGCTTTTCTATAGCCGAATACCTTGTCTCCGGATCTAATAACTTTCGGCTAAGGTATGCAACCACTCTTTCCTTCCCTTCAAATTCTTGAATGAGGGCCGATCCAATAGTTTGGGCATCGGCCGCCACGTACAACTTGAAAGGCTTGTTCAATTGTGGAGGCACCAATACTGGTGGCTTCTTCATGTACTCTTTTATTTCATTAAAAGCCTTTTGTTGTTCGTCACCCCATACAAACTTTTGATCCTTCTTTATTTTCAATAGTGAGGAAAAGGGCAACACCTTTTGTGACAAGTTTGATATGAATCTTCTCACAAAATTTATCTTGCCAAGCAGTGATTGTAGCTCTTTAAGATTAGTTGGAGGAACAATTTCATCAATTGCCTTCATGCTTTTCTTACCAACTCCTATTCCTCCTTCATGTATCAAAAATCCCAGAAACTCTCCAGCCGAAACTCCAAAAGCACACTTGTTCGGGTTCATCTTAAGCCCATGCTTCCTGGTGCATTCTAGAGTTTTCCTTATGTCGGCCAAATGAGACTCATGATCCAATGACTTGATCACCACATCATCAATATATATTTCCACAATCTTGCCGATCAACTCATGAAAAATATAATTCATAGCCCTTTGATAAGTTGCACCGGCATTTTTCAATCCAAAGGTCATGACAACCCATTCAAACAACCCTATGTGTCCAGGACACCTGAAAGCTGTCTTTACTATATCTTCCAATGCCATATAAATCTGATTGTATCCTGCGTTACCGTCCATGAAACTGAGCACTTTGTATCCAGCAGCAGCATCAACCAATGAATCAGCAACAGGCATTGGATATCCATCCATGGGTGTAGCCTTGTTTAAGTCTCTAAAGTCTATGCAAACCCTCATCTTTCCATTTTTCTTATAGACAGGAACAATATTAGAGATCCAATCCGCGTATTTACAGGGCCGAATGAAATTTGCATCTAGTAATCTTTCAATCTCCTTTTTCACATCGGCCAACACTTCTTCCTTGTAGATTTTTCGGGGTGGTTGCTTGTAAGGTCTGTATCCAGGTTTGATTGGCAACCGATGCTCAACAATAGAACGGTCTAGACCAGGCATCTCCGAATAATCCCAAGCAAAGCAGTCCTTGTATTCCTTTAACAATGTTACCAACTTTTCTTTGAAAACCGAATCCAAGTTAGCACTGATAAATGTCGGCCTTGGCTTGTCACCATCTCCAATGTCCACTTCTTCTAATTTATCGGCCGACACAAATCCACGTCCTAATTTTCCATCAGTTCCATCAATTGGATTTTCCATCAAAAATTACTATGAGAGCCGACTGCTTCGATCGGCTGTTGATCACTGCTGGCTGGTGCCACAGGACCTTCTCCCCAGTCTTTGCCTGAGAAACAATCTATGCCTTGATATTCCCAGAAAGCTGGTTCCATATTTGCCACGCTTATTGAATCATCTGCTTGGACAATCTCCACCTCATCATCTATCCACTGAATAAGCTGTTGATGCATAGTAGATGGAATACAACAATTTGCATGAATCCAATCTCTTCCAAGCAGCAAGCTATATGCCCCTTTGCCCTCAATGACAAAGAAAGTCGTAAGCAGAGTCTTGGACCCAATCATCAGATCAACATGTACGCATCCCTTGGTGTCCGAAGGATTTCCAGCAAAATCATTTAGAATTATGCTCGTTGGTGTCAAATCTCTAGGACCCATACCAAGCTTCCTGAATGTGGTATATGGCATTACATTGACAGCAGCTCCTCCATCGACAAACATCTTGGTCAATGGTTTGCCATTAACATATCCCTTCAAGTACAGTGGCTTCATGTGCCGATTCTGGGTTGGCTTCTCAAAAACAGCTTGTTTGTTCAACATCAATTGTGCCATTAACCCAAATTGTTCGGCGTCATCTATATCGGGCAATACCTCTTCCTGTACAATTTGGTTAGCTGGAGCCATGAATTCATTCGGCAAGAAACATACCATGCATGTAGGAGCCGAATGACTATGTTCGTCAGGCCTGTCTTTTGGGAGCCATATCGATTTCATCCTAGGCCTTGCTTGCTTTAATTCTTGATTCCTCAGGCGTTGAACTCTTCTCTTCTGACTCCTTCTTAAACCAGGTGGACACCACTGTCCTTTTTGCCAAACATACTCACGGTCTTCTTCCTCATGATCAATCCATCTGCAATCAGCATGTCTCTTTCTTGGTTGATCATCAAAACGCCGATCATCACTAAGATGCACCCTACCAATTCTTTCATGGACAGATCGGCGATTGGCAACATTTTGCCTATGTTCGACATACCCATTATTGCACTCAGGACAGTTATTCTTTGTAGGCAGCTTTAAACCTTCGTTCCAACAGTGTCTGAAGAATGCACACCCCCAATGCGCTCGTTCCTGCTCTCGAGCATACTCTTCTTGTTCTTCCTCAAACCTTTCTTCTTCGCGCCTTCTTTTCTCCTCCTCGTATTCACGCCTTTGAAAACGCTCTTTTTCTTGCTGACGCTGCCATTTGTTGAGGAGAATACGTGTAGTAACTCTAGGTTTAAAGGATTCTCCCACTTCAAATCGGCTATTCGGGAACCGAAGATTTTTCCGGCGAATTTGTTCCATTGTGATCTGCCGAGTAGGATCAACTGAACCATCCTGCTTTGCCTTCTTTGAGGTTAAAACTTTCAATCTTCCCTTTTCTCCAGATGGAACAGCATTTACCATATTAACCGAGAACCCGATCATATTCTGAGGGAAAGGGTTACTGTCCAGTTTCATTTTGTTGTCGAATTTCAAATGTCCTTCCTGGATAGCTTTCTGAATCTTCATCCTAAAGACTCTGCATTCATTAATGGAATGAGAATTTCTATCATGAAACCCACAGTACCTCTTATCTTTCACTCCATCGGGCCGAAGCATAGAATGCCCCTCTGGCAATTTGATTCGGCCTTCTTTCACCAGGAACTCAAATAATTTGTCTGCCTTAGTCACATCAAAATCATATGTTCCTTTCATCTGTTTGATCCATCTTTGAGTCATTGTAACTGGTTCTTTGCTCCACACTATCTCTGCTGCAGCTATTTCCTCGCTATCTTCATACTCATCTTCTTGATCTGCTCTTTCAAGGAATTGGTTATAGATGTCAGCTACATCATTATTTTTAGCAAATCTGACATCTTTCTTGAAACCATATGCCTGGTTACTCATCAAGGCCAATCTGTGCGACAACTGGCCCAAATCATCAAACTCCATCCCGAACAGCTTCTCCCGAATGGCAGGCAGCATGCCAGCTACAGCCATACCAGCCAGCTGGTCATCAGGTATGTTCAGAGAAAAGCACATACTCTTAGTTTCCCTAAACCTCCTGAGGAACTCTGTAGGTGTTTCATTATTCCTCTGCCTTAAGCTGGTCAAATCAACCAACTTTTTCTCGGTACTGCCAATGTAGTAATGAGCATGGAATTTCTGTTCTAAATCTTTCCAAGTGCAAATTGACTGAGCAGGCAAAGAAGCAAACCATGTAAAAGCTGGACCCGTCAGTGACAAAGGAAAGTATCTGATTCTGAAAGCCTCATCTGCCGAAGCCTCTCCAAGCTGCATCAGATATCGAGCTATATGTTCCACAGTACTTGTATCATCTTGTCCCAAGAATCAAGGATATATGTACTCACCTCCCTTTCCAGAGTGGTACCAAAGGGTGTCGTTGCCGAGTAGAGTCAAGGTTCCTACAGAATTCACCAAATTCTCGGGACAAGATGATACAAGTACTGTGGAACATATAGCTCGATATCTGATGCAGCTTGGAGAGGCTTCGGCAGATGAGGCTTTCAGAATTAGATACTTTCCTTTGTCACTGACGGGTCCAGCTTTTACATGGTTTGCTTCTTTGCCTGCTCAGTCGATTTGTACTTGGAAAGACCTGGAACAGAAATTCCATGCTCATTACTACATTGGCAGTACCGAGAAAAAGTTGGTTGATTTGACCAGCTTAAGGCAGAGGAATAATGAAACACCTACAGAGTTCCTCAGGAGGTTTAGGGAAACTAAGAGTATGTGCTTTTCTCTGAACATACCTGATGACCAGCTGGCTGGTATGGCTGTAGCTGGCATGCTGCCTGCCATTCGGGAGAAGCTGTTCGGGATGGAGTTTGATGATTTGGGCCAGTTGTCGCACAGATTGGCCTTGATGAGTAACCAGGCGTATGGTTTCAAGAAAGATGTCAGATTTGCTAAAAATAATGATGTAGCTGACATCTATAACCAATTCCTTGAAAGAGCAGATCAAGAAGATGAGTATGAAGATAGCGAGGAAATAGCTGCAGCAGAGATAGTGTGGAGCAAGGAACCAGTTACAATGACTCAAAGGTGGATCAAACAGATGAAAGGAACATATGATTTTGATGTGACTAAGGCAGACAAATTGTTTGAGTTCCTGGTGAAAGAAGGCCGAATCAAATTGCCAGAGGGGCATTCTATGCTTCGGCCTGATGGAGTGAAAGACAAAAGGATGCGATGACTTATCCCCTCATAGCCGAGTCCGAAACCGATCTAGGTTGCCACGTGTCGCGGGTTTGAACTTGTTGGTATCGTGTAGATCTTGACAGAACCGGGTATCATGCGGTAGATGCAGGTTTTTGGGTCGTCTTAGAGCTAATCATCCGGTGGATTAGAATTCGATTCGATCTGATAGATTTATCTTTACCGATTAGGCTTGTTCCTTCGCCATGGACCCCGATTCGGCTAAGTAGCCGTATTCGGCAGTGCTTTTACGAGTGAACGTGTGTTCGTGGGTTTGCATTGGGCAATGAGTGCTTTTAGCCTTTCACGATTAGATTGTATCATGCGGTGGATTGATCTAATCTGATTGGTGGTGTGGCCTCAAACGGGTTGTATCATGCGGTGGATTAACTCGTTCGTTGTCATGCTTGACGGGTGCTGCTTTCGGCCTATGCATTCTTGTTTCAGTGTAAATTCGTGACTGTGTTGTGGGTTCGTAACTAACCATTGAGTGCTTTTAGCTTTTCATGGTTAGATTGTATCATGCGGTGGATTGATCTAATCTGATTGGTGGTGTGGCTTCAAACGAGTTGTATCATGCGGGGGATTAACTCGTTCGTTGTCATGCCTATCCAAAGCCGTCCTGCCTGTAGCATTGGCCGTAAGGGCAAGCCTGGCGACGGCTGCTTCTAGAATCTGAAGCTGTTTTTCCAGAGCTGAAAGAAAGAGTAAGCTAAAGCAGGAAGGGAAAGCGAGATCAAGAATAAGAAGATACTCACCAGCAGCTCGCTTCCGAGCAATGTCACGTTCTCTGGAAATTCGATCAATCTCTTGATTCTTATCTTCCAGGATAAGTTGAAAGTTGACAACTTGATGAATCAGGTCCTCTGGAAGATCATCATCGACTCTCCTGTGTAAGGGCAAACCAGATAAGAATGATTGCATTATCATAAAATGGAGTAAAGAAGAAGATAACCTCCTCTTAGAGGTGCTAGATGCACCAGGCTCGGAATTTTGCCTGCTGCTCACAGAAGACATTTTCTAGGCTGGATTAGATGATGAATGAGAAGAGGAAAGGGTGTTCTTTGAACTCTAAGATTAAAAAACAGGGCAGTCTGGAAAACGTTGGCCGAAACGGAGTGGAAAGGCAGTTTAAAAGGGCCATCGAGGAGTGCGTTGAAAGGTGAGTCGGCAGGTGAAGCAATTATGACGCGCGTATGTTTCCAAAGTACTGAAGATGACAGGTGGACCCGATAAGAAGACGAAAGGGCATTCGGCAAAATAAGCAGGAAGCTGGTCAGTAATGAAGAATCGGTAAAGTGGTGATACCGCTGAATTTCGATTGAGAGAGAACATGATAGATGGAGCTGACTTGCAAAAGGGAGACACGTGATAACAAAGGATGCCGAATGTGCTTGAGGGATTAAAAGCTCACCTGGAGGACAAGATCTTGGTTCGCCATTTGAAGATTGGAGCTTGGAGGATTCGACGAACTAGGGTTTGAATTTGGAAGGCGCACTCTGGGGATTCGGAAGCGGAAAGCGAATATCGAACAGATTCAGCTTGAAGTGTTGGGGATTCCTGGTCAATTCCGAGATAAAGTATCCTTTATCCCGAAATTGAAGGGGCATGTGTTAACACCAAAATTTAGCACCAGGAAGAGGCTGACGTGTGGGCCGGATTTGGTGGAAGGATGCCATTCGGCTAAGGGAATTTCTCTGAAGCATTCGGCAAAGGCACTCTGCGGTCGGGAACGCGTCATCATTCGGCAGAGGCGTTATTCCGCAGGCGAAAAGAAGTAACATTCAAGAGGGCGTGATGACGTGGATCAATATAAGGAAAAGGCCGGTTCGAACAAGGAACGCAATATGGGCACGAAGATTCGTCATTTATTTTTAAACAAGTGTTGTAGTCGTGTCCGACTAGGAGTTGTATCAAGACCTGGGTATAAATATAAACCCATGGCAGTTGTAAAAATCGAATCGAATCAATCATACAACAAACCGGCCCCGTGCCAACATCGAGTCCTTTAGTCGAGTCGTCGAGTTCTTCGAGAGGAGTCATCGATCCGTCGACCTCCGTAAGTACCGGCAACCTTGTATCATGCTTAGTATCATGCGGTGGATTTAAGCTTTGATGCAAGTAGTCTTGTTACCATGCTTAGTATCATCCGGTGGATTTAAGTTGTGGTCTCAAGAAGGTTCCTCTGTTAGGTCATGAGCCATGCGGTGGGCTAAGATCTAGTATGGACCAAGTTATCGGCTCTGTTAGATTTCGGCAAGATCTAACAGATTCATTAAGTTACCCCGTGTTGCTTCGTTTTTACTCTGTGCTTAATTCATGCAACACTCCTTTGCCCAATCTAGGTCGGCTAGAATCGGCTCTACTTCACGATGCGATGACTTATCCCCTCATAGCCGAGTCCGAAACCGATCTAGGTTGCCACGTGTCGCGGGTTTGAACTTGTTGGTATCGTGTAGATCTTGACAGAACCGGGTATCATGCGGTAGATGCAGGTTTTTGGGTCGTCTTAGAGCTAATCATCCGGTGGATTAGAATTCGATTCGATCTGATAGATTTATCTTTACCGATTAGGCTTGTTCCTTCGCCATGGACCCCGATTCGGCTAAATAGCCGCATTCGGTAGTGCTCTCACGAGTGAACGTGTGTTCGTGGGTTTGCATTGGGCAATGAATGCTTTTAGCCTTTCACGATTAGATTGTATCATGCGGTGGATTGATCTAATCTGATTGGTGGTGTGGCCTCAAACGAGTTGTATCATGCGGTGGATTAACTTGTTTGTTATCGTGCTTGACGGGTGCTGCTTTCGGCCTATGCATTCTTGTTTCAATGTAAATTCGTGACTGTGTTGTGGGTTCGTATTAAACACTGAATGCTTTTAGCTTTTCATGGTTAGATTGTATCATGCGGTGGATTGATCTAATCTGATTGGTGGTGTGGCCTCAAACGGGTTGTATCATGCGGTGGATTAACTCGTTTGTTGCCATGCTTGACGGGTGCTGCTTTCGGCCTATGCATTCTTGTTTCAATGTAAATTCGTGACTGTGTTGTGGGTTCGTATTAAACACTGAATGCTTTTAGCTTTTCATGGTTAGATTGTATCATGCGGTGGATTGATCTAATCTGATTGGTGGTGTGGCCTCAAACGGGTTGTATCATGCGGTGGATTAACTCGTTTGTTGCCATGCTTGACGGGTGCTGCTTTCGGCCTATGCATTCTTGTTTCAATGTAAATTCGTGACTGTGTTGTGGGTTCGTATTAAACACTGAATGCTTTTAGCTTTTCATGGTTAGATTGTATCATGCGGTGGATTGATCTAATCTGATTAGTGGTGTGGTTTCAAACAAGTCGTATCATGCGGTGGATTAACTTGTTTGTTATCATGCTTGACGGGTGCTGTTTCGGCCTATGCATTCCTTGTTTACTGCGAATTTATGATCATGTTTCACCTTTTATTTATTTTCATACCATGTTTGTCCTCGTTAATCGGTCAAGGATATACCTGGCTCTCTTCGTTTATTTAAAGACCGATCTTACGTCATGCTGATGTTGTGCGTTCGGCAGTGAGATTCTTACATGTTTTTACCGATTGCCGAATGATACTCCGAATTATGACAGATAGCTTGTCCGTAGCTATATGTCTCTCAAAATTGGCTTCAACGCCGTAAATATGGAACTGTCTGGTCTCACCCGGCACGTTCCAGGTTTTATCTAAACATTTTGTCCCTTTGTTAGTTTCAGGAAAACTGACTGGCACGCCTCCGGAATTCGAAAGCCAGGGCCACGTGTGAAGCCAGCTGATTCGGCTTGCTGTGTGCTTGGCGCGAACTGCAGATTTTGCGCCAACAGCGTCTACTACATAATAAAGATACAGGGACTCTCTCTATTTTACGTATCTCATAGCTTTCTGAAAAAAATATAAATCTTTCCGTTTAAGGAAAAAAAAAGAAAAGAGATTGGAGACGCAAATTCTAGTCTAGTCTACTATATAGTATCGATCCGGGAATGAAATGCATGGGCTAGCACCGATCATATATTATTAGTATATATACACACATGATACCATGACGACGGCAAGTTATTAACGGGGTCAACATCGTACAAGGATTCAAGCAAGGAGAGAGAGTAATGGAGGAGATCGTCGTCGTGGAGGACGATGAAGCCAGCAGCCGCGACGGCCTGCTGTTCACGCTGGTGCAGCGGCTGCAGGTGTGCCGGCCGGTGCTGGTCCTCCGCAAGCCAACGGGCTCGTCCACCTCAAGAAGATCTACCGGCTCCGCACCGGGTGGGGCAGCTTCCTCCGGAACGCCGGCGTGGTGCAGGACGACGGCAGCAGGCACGTCGGCGACGTCGTCGAGATATGGGCGTTCCGCTCGCCGGCGTGGGGCAAGAAGGGCAACGAGCTCGGCCTCGTGATGCTCCATTACAGCAAGGAGGAGGACGCTCAGATGACGATGGCGGCGGCGGCGCCCTCCACTGCAGGCGGCGGCTGCCATCGTCATGTAGTACAGCAGTTTGGTGTTCCGTCCGCCGTCGTCGGAGAAGATGATTACGAGGACGAGGAGGCTATCGCCGTGTCGGCCGCCGTCACCCTTGTGTCCATGAAACGCAGTCGATCGTAAGCTTGCTGGACTGCTTGTAGATGCAGAAGCACAAGCTAGTCCGGCTTATATTTTCGACCCCGCATATGTAAATAATCGCTTTAATTTCCTTTGGTTCTGAATCATGACCATTGGCAGCATCAGTCTAATACTATAATGCCCATCTAGGGCTCCTCAATCACTTGATTCGAGCTCGAATACAAATCCATTTGAGAAGGCTCGACATGCACTTGCACTTCCACAACAAAAATAGCAAACCACTCATAGGATGGTATCATGGTAATGACAACAAGACACCACCAAAACAGAACATCGATAACGAAACTACTAAAGCAACACGATAGCCTGACGACACCGTACACGCCGTAGGAACAAGCACACGTACCCCACAATGACGCCCAAAACTCATGTTAGGATGTACATCCTGAGGAGTGCTTATCGTGGGCGTGGCCGTACACGTGGCACATGTGTGCGGCCTAGATAAACACTTCTGACAATATGTGACACGTGTGTGAATCTCGATGTAAAGATTCCATGTTGAAACTTTCATGGCCGTTGAGATAAGCAATGCTGAGGATATACACTCCCAAAGGTACCACCAACGCCTAGTGAAGGATTGGCACGAAACTTTTTCAACCAAAATCACCAGGTGTAGAGACCACACGACAACGTCTCTAACAAAGGACATAACTCTAAGTCTCTAATGGCTCTTCTCTTCGTATCCTGCTCATCATCATCGATGTTGCTCAATTTCAAACCAATCAAGTGGAATCCATGGATGCAGCCCCAACCTCTCATAGTGACATCCTCTATATATCCTCATGGCTCTTCTCACCGAGTTTGCACGCACCATTATTGTTCTTGTTCATGTTTTTCCTTTTAGTCTTTTTTTTCCTCTTCGTTTTGAGTTTTTTTTTGTGCTGTTTGATCGTGCGTTGGAACTTGGAAGGCAATCATCCTATTAGGTTCGGGTCATGTCATATATATCAGGCTAGAGTTTAGTAGCCTAGCTTCTCGTGGTGGATCGGTTAGAGCGTTGAACTCCGAAAGTCGTTGAAACTTGAAACTTCCGTCCCGATTTGAGTTTGAAGCACGGCACCTTCTTAGACCAAAGCCCGGGTGGAGTCTCCTCCTGTGGTCGAGTTTTTTTTAGGCTAAGGGCCTGTTTGGGAGAGCTCCGCTCTAGGTTTTTCAGCTCTACTCCCAAATCATCTAGCCAAACACTTGCAGCTCCAACAGCTTCAGCTCCAAGAAAAAGGTGGATCTAGAGGCCAACTCCAGGTATTTTCTGGAGCTCCTCAAGGGGTGCTCCAGAAACACTAGTTTCCTACCTCCTCATAGAGTTAAGCAGTAATTACCCACCATGCCACTGTTTACACAGACATACCCCTTCGTTTCTTTTTTTTCCTCACTGACGACTACTAGATCAATTCTAGTCTAGTCTACTATATAGTATCGATCCGGGAATGAAATGCATGGGCTAGCACCGATCATATATTATTAGTATATATACACACATGATACCATGACGACGGCAAGTTATTAACGGGGTCAACATCGTACAAGGATTCAAGCAAGGAGAGAGAGTAATGGAGGAGATCGTCGTCGTGGAGGACGATGAAGCCAGCAGCCGCGACGGCCTGCTGTTCACGCTGGTGCAGCGGCTGCAGGTGTGCCGGCCGGTGCTGGTCCTCCGCAAGCCGCTCGTCAGAACCCACCTGAGCCGGCATCAGAACAACCTGAGCATCACCCATGGCGAGTACCGCCGCGGCCTCATGTGATCCAGCAATAACTCGTGAGAGAATTTGTTTGAGATATCGCCATTGCTATGGATGATAAATCTTAACAGCTTTGTTACTACTTGAAACAAGTAATGGAAAACATTTTTACCAAGTTATTGTCAACAAAACTCAGTGTTATTTGCGCCAAGGACAAAAAAGACTATTCTCATGAAATCCTATAATTTCTGGAGCTGGAGTACCGCTGCTAGCCAAACATTTTGAACGGCTCTGTGTTTTTCTGGAGTTGGTGAAGTGGAGCTGAAAAAACTAGAGTTTATGGAGCGGAGCTGTTTTTTTTCAGAGTGGAGCTCTCCCAAACAGCCCTAAAGTCCAGTAGCCTGAGAGCCCCATCCGCGATCCAATAGGAAAAATGGAACGCCCGTGGAGCCCACCTGTCAGAGTGGTTCCCGGCACCAAATGAATATAATTAACGCAAAAAAGGAAACAAACGGCGTATAGTCGAAAAAACAGAGCAAACTCGCCGTCGCCGTCTTTTGATCTCCCCCTCCGCCGCCTCCGCGCCGACGGGGAGCAACGTCTCCTCCCCGCTTTGCCACCATGGTGCTGGGCCCCTTGTTCATCGCCCTCGGCTCCGGTTCGTTCCTCGCTGCTCGCAAAACCCCTCCTCTGTCCCAGCTTATACCGACGCGACGAATCAAATCCGGCCGGGGTTTAGCAACTCTTGCTAGCTAGGGTTTATTCGCCGCCGTATTCTTTTGATTCCGGTCCGGCGGTCAAGGTGGTGATTGGGTGGTTAGGCGGATTATTGGAATGGATTGGCTTTGGGGCTTGTTCTGCCTTTTCTTTTTGGGCTAGATTGAATTATCTTAGCTGCTCTGTATATTCCTAGTTCCTGCTGCAGGCGTCCAGCCATCAAAACTTCTTGCTTGTTTAATTTTGTGCACTTTGTCGTGCTTTGATCAGAGGGCGACCCACTATTATTCTTTGTTACTGCTATATACTCTATTTATCCACCATGTTGTATTTGCAACACCTTTATAGGGTATCGAATTTGCAGTTTCTAGCGAGTAACGGTGCCCAATTTTGCTTGCAGGCATGGCTGGATCAGTTCTTGTGGGCGAAACGAAAATCGGGGATTTGATATCTGGTGCTGGCAAAGTAAGGCTACATTCATGCAAGATTAACTCTCAACTGACCACGCATATTTATACTAGGATATACTTTTTACACCTTTGCATGTGCTTGCTTATCTTAGTTTTCGAAGGATGGCGAGGGCAAGTCTGGCAGCGTTCAACATACTGCTCAATTAGCCTCTCAGGTTTGTCTGCATATATGCTACTTTTGTCTAGTTCACACGGCCGAGAGTTTCCCCTTTTTTTTGGAATGGCAAGGGATGGAGAGTTCTAATTTCTAAACCCTCTTGAATATTTCAGGTCAACACTCTCAGGGACGAGATACAGTGCCTGGCCTCAAAACCAGCTACAGTGGTGACATCTGCTGCAAAATCAGGTTAGTGTTTGTTTATGGTTTCTGTCAACAATATGCACGGTGGGTACTGTATCTGGTTATTGCTTATGATTAGAATCAAGCAACTTTCACAAACTCAACATGTTAATGTTACACAGCTCTTCTATGCTTGGGTCCAAAGCAAGCATACATTAGACGGGAATATCCTGATAATGTTTTTATTATACTCATGCTTCCTGGTTATTTCAAATGTATTTATCAGGATTGATTCGTTTGTACCCATTAAACACACATGATCCAATAACGGCCACTCCTCTATAGTCCTTACAATTATGATCGAAGTCTTTAAATAATTGTTATCTTACCTTCTTCTGTAGGACCTGGTAGATTTACTATAACAGCAATTGTTGTTGCCGGGGTTATTGGCTATGCATACATAAAGTGGAAGGTAAGATTTGATTCTTTCACCCTATGGAAGTGTACAAGCTGTGAGGGTCAAATACCAACTGAGATAATTCCAGTTTCAGCTAATTAATGTTTATTATGCCGTTCTAATTTCATGGTTCACAACTCATAAAACCCTCTGGTACCAATTACCAGTCATGTTTACTGTAGCTGACATTTAAAGTTTTGTACATTAACGTACAGGGCTTGAAACTCTCTGATATGATGTTTGTGACAAAGCGTGGCTTAGCTGATGCTTGCAATGTTGTTGGCAGCCAGTTGGATCAAGTTTCAGATACTGTTGTTGTAAGTTTCAGCTGAACTTATTTCTGTTTTCACTTGTTCTATATTTGGACAGCATTATGCCACCATAATTCTATTTATTTTTTCTGTGTTTAACCAAAACATATCCTAAATTTTCTCTGGTAATCACTGTTCAGGTTACAAGGAAACATCTAGCTGGGAGGATTGATCGTGTGGATATTAATTTAGATGAAACCCAGCAGATCATCGAAGGCACAAGGGATGAGGTTCGGAGTTGGGACCCTTTTTCCACATACCAACTTTGTTTATCTGGTTTTGATGCATATTGAAGTTCGATAATGATACATAGCTTATTGACTTGTAGGTTGCAGTCATACATGGGGATCTAAGTGCTTTCCAGCAGGATTTGCAATCAGTTAATCTTGTTGTTCAAACTCTGGTGGGAACTTGCACGGAGCACATTTAATTTTTACCTTAATTGATGATTAGTGTCATGCACTGATGCACTCATGCTCCTTGTATCTTGCAGGAATCGAAGATGGGGCGCCTTGAATCCACTCAGGTGAGGAGAATCCATAACACCACAATTCCACTTATAATTCCACAATTCCCTCAACAGATGATTGTACATATAACTAATGCTATCCACTTATAATTCCTGTCAGGATCAAACGGTAGACGGAATACATCACTTGTGTGAGTTCACTCGAAAAATGGAACCTGCCCAGGCAAGTCGCATAGCCTGCATTATTCTTTTATGGCATGTTTGCACCACTTATTCTGAAGCTGTTTTGGATTTCAGTTGCCATCATCCATTCCTGCAAGCATCGGATCTTCTTCAGAGCGGATTGTGAGGGTTGGGAATTTTTTTAGATTTGAGACCTTTTCTGGGTTTTGTTGCCATTGTTTGAACTTTACATAGTCATTTGTTGACAACCGTTTTTCTTTTGAGATTGCAACAGGCTACTTCTTTGCCTCCTTCTGCTCCACGCCTAGCTTTGGAAGAAATCTCACCTGTAGCTGAATCACATACAACAGAGTCACCCCAGGTTTCACGCGCAGCTGAATCCTCCAGAGCAGAGGCATTGCAGGTTTGACTTGGTTCAAGTCGTTGATGATTGTATCTGCTGCTTTGAAAGATTTTAACCAGGCGTGGTCGACATTTGCAGGAGCAGAAAGGTGTTGTCACCCAAACATCTACAGGCAAGGAAGCATCATCACATGTCATGTCGTCCTCGACTGTGGCTGGCACGGAGACACCTAACTCAACAATCTCAAGTCGATTTGGTACAAGCTCAAGTCGATTTGGTGGGTTGAGGCTACCTGGGCTTGGGCTTGGTTTTCTCAGTGCTTCTTCTGCTACTTGAAGTTAACGGTTGCAACACCCCTGCCATAGCATAGCTTTGTGGTCGGTTAGGTTGGTAGAAGAAAGAAACGTGATATGAATATATGAAAGCAATACGGGTGGGTGAGCCCCTCCACCCTTTTCTGCAAATTTTGTGTAAACAAATCTTCTCGATCTGTATCTAGGATCCCTGGGGCGAACATGTCAAGTTTTGCATTGACAGTAAAGAATTAAGGAGATCGTTGCATTTGCATTTGTATTTGTTCAGACACGAATCTGTAATTCTGGATGATGATGGTGTTAGCGTGGATCATCAAGAAGTGAATATGCTATGTAAATGAGCTTGACTGTTGCGTTGTTTGATGCCATGAGGCTCATTTGTGAACTACACAAAATGGATGATGAGCTTGGACGGCTGGGCATTGCTGGTCTAAGGTCACTGGGAACATTAGTGTGTCTGAACGTGTTTTCTCTCTCGTCAGCATCCCCTTGTGATGGCGATGCAGGCCATTGTAGGCTTTCCATTTGGTTATCATACATTTTCATTTTTATTTATTTTTCACATCAGATCGAGTAATGCTACACCTGGACAGCTGGTGGCTGCTACCCATGACAACATGAAAGTAGAGCTTTCAAATTTTGCTACAGGACACTATTTGATTTCGATATTGCTGTGGGACACTGTAAAAAAAATTATTGGTCACAACACACTAGGCGGTGTGTTTCAGCAAAGAAATTAGTATGTTCCAGCAAAGAAAAAATATTTTAGTGTGTCACAACTAATTTCACAAAAGTGGAGTGTCCCACAGCAAATTTTTCCTTTTAAATAACATTTTGTAGGCATCGCGTTAGCAATGCCCTTTTTATGACAAGAAAAATGATACATATGCAATATGCACACACCCCACAACGGATGAACATCTTGCACCCATGAGTGTATTCATGTTACTGGTGTTATTTTCAATCCACTGATGAGGATGTTTACTATCAACTGGTGTTATATTTCCACCTATTTGCACCAATGTTCTTTCAAAACAACGCCAGGCTATAGATTGAAGCAACCTTTTCATCCCAGATCAGGGAAAAGGTAACTTGTCACAACCCCCTATGTTCAGCCTCCATCTCAGCTGATTTGAACAATTCATCTTTTCTCCAAGTCCAAGTCCAGTATTCCAAAAAGATCAAACTAGCTAGACATGCACCATCACTTTTGCTGCCGAAAAAGGACTTTACTCTCTGCGTGCCTTTTGGGTCTCTTGTACTCCCTCGTTCCACATTTATAAGGCGCACACGCAAAATGAGATTCAAACTTTACGATCTTTGACCAATAAAATACCTAGCAATTTTTTCATTTTGTCATTTAAACTTAACATGGTTGGATTTGTAATCAAGCGTACTTTCCAATGAGTATAAATTCATAACCATAACTAATATAATATAAAGGAAATGAATAGTCAAAGTATGATTGCAAGGACATTTGGATAAAGCTAGACCCCTATATAGCCTTATTAGACCCCAACCTTTTTGTCCCCTCTTAACGATCTCTCTCTCTCTCTCTCTCTCTTTGGGGTCTCACTTTTACTAATCTAGTAAGCTTGTAACCCCATGATTAGGGCAAAACAAAGCACAACATGACAAGGGCAACACCAAGATGCCGCTGCATGCCCCCGTCTCGCCTCCCCATGAATGAAGCAAAAGCTTCACAATCATCAGGACCCAGGCGTGGCGCGCCGAGATTCGTGCTCACCACCGCTGCCGGGGCCCACGTGACAGCGACGGGGGAGCTGACCGTCTTTGACCTGGGCCTCTCTCTGTTCTCGCACCAGCCAGCCAGCCAGCGAGTGGCTAGCCTTTTCTACTATGACATGTGGGGACCTCTGGCTCGGTGGGACCCACTAGAAGACTGTGCGCGACGTGGCTGCGTAGTAGTACTCTGCTGCCAGCTCCCCCGGGGCCATGCCGCTCACTGGTATGTGGGCCTGACCTGCATGGGACCCCCACAACTCAAGTGTGTGTGGCCCGCCCGCCCGTAGGCTTCCACCCCAAGATAAAGAGTCTCCTCCCCGGTTTCTGACCAGTGGGCCACGGCATCCGGGCCCACAGGCCGGTGAGTGAGACGAGCCCGCGCCGTGGCTGGCACAAAAGCCAGCTGGGCCTGCCACTGTCCTGGGCTTCCTCGCCAAGCCCCGGACGGACCAAGGCCCGCATGGCGGTGTCACTCACATTGACCTCCACCCACTCGTTTCTCAAAAAAAAAAAAACTGTCCACCCACCACCCCGCACGGCTTCCGAAGCACCAACGACGCCGGCCCGACGCTGCCATGTGGCCCCACATCCAAGTGGACCCACAAGCCAGCCTCTATGACGCCAGCCGTGTGGGGCCCACCCGCCTCCCCCGCACGCGCTTCAAAGAACAGAGCCCCCATTCAACCCCAACCCAAAGCTCACTCCGCCGCGCATTGCAAGCTCGCCCCACTGCCGCCGCCGCCTCCTCGCCTCATTGAGGCCATGTCCCCCGCACGCGCGACGCCGCGCCACCTTCCGCTTCCGCTCCTGCTCCTCCTCGCCGTCGCCGCGGCGGCGCCCTCCCCGGCGGCGGCGACGCTGCACCCGGTGGACTACCTGGCGCTCCAGGCCGTGCGCCGCTCGCTCTCCGACCTCCCGGGCTCCCGCTTCTTCGCCTCCTGGGACTTCACCGCCGACCCCTGCGCCTTCGCGGGCGTCCCCTGCTCCCCCGACGGCCGCGTCGTCACGCTCGCCCTCGGCGACCCGCGCGCCGGCGCGCCGGGCCTCGCCGGGCCCTTCCCCTCCGCGGCTGTCTC
>OAMR01000002.1:4838215-4898406 GCA_900205405.1 Echinochloa crus-galli | reverse complement strand
TGTTGATTAGAGTCGCACAAATTGGACTTGGCCATGGGAATTCTTGACGATCTTAACACAAGCTGGACTGAGTAAAAACTTAAACACAAGCTGGACTGAGTAAAAACTTAAACACAAGCTGGACTGAGTAAAAACTTAAACACAAGCTGGACTGAGTAAAAACTTAAACACAAGCTGGACTGAGTAAAAACTTAAACACAAGCTGGACTGAGTAAAAACTTAAACACAAGCTGGACTGAGTAAAAACTTAAACACAAGCTGGACTGAGTAAAAACTTAAACACAAGCTGGACTGAGTAAAAACTTAAACACAAGCTGGACGAGTAAAAACTGCAGAGGAATCTTTGAAATTGTAACGCTTAGAATGCTACCAACTGCCAGGAAAGTCATGTTCCAAAAAGTTGTTTTGGTACTTTCTTTCTTTGCATCTGTTGAAAGATTAAAGCTGCATGCTTTATATTAGTGGTAGTGATTGTCTAGAAATCTGAACTAATGTTTCTGAATTCACAGTCACCTAAAAAAGCTTCCCTATCAAGTTGACTCTACAACCCTGACAAAGCGCGCGTGTGCCAGTGGATTTGCAGAGCCAAGTCACAAGTTACTGTACGTTTCGCTCATGCCCAAATCAACGCAACCGGTTCTGTACATGCTTTAGAGACGATTGTGATCGATAATCCAGTGTACAAAAATAAGTCAGTTCTGTTACTGAATGCATGCATGCAAATTAAGAAGGGACAGTAGACCCCTTTCAGTGAAGCAGGCAGGCGCCTATGCAAAAGTCCAGCACGCGAAAGCATACCAACCAAAGCAGCAGCGTTCCCATGGCAGTGGCATGCAGCTAGCGTCCACACGCTCGCCGTACGTACTCTGGCCACACACCTCGTGCATGGTGAGCTATGCATCTTGGATCGTCCGATCATCAGTGTACGTGTGTGATGAGCTGATGAAGTTATGATGATGACGAGAAAAATATACGAGGCTACGTGCGTGCAAAGGGCTCACGCTTCTGCAGGGTCCAGCAGCGTAGTGCACGTCATGTGCCTATGTCTTCTTCTTTTTTGTTTTTTGGCGTACGTGCTGTCGTACGGGCTCGTGTCGTGTGTCGATCTGCACGAACCAGCCGAATCGATCGTATACCGTTCATCGTTTGGGCATCATTTGTGTGGTGTAGGCTATACACACGTCGCCATTGACTCGTCTCTTCCAGGTAATAAGATTACACGAGCGAAGTTCAGAACAGGCCGGTGATAATGGCTCTTCCTTCTCTCTCTCTTGTTCTTTTGGATCACCTGTATATATGTTTTGTCCTAGCTTGGTACTGCCGGTACGATCACGTGTCTACATGTACACCTTTGTAGGGGCCTGTTTATTTGGCTCGGGTTTCTACTGGAAAAAAAAGTAAAGCCAAAGGTGTGGGTTTTCCAAAAGCCGCCAAATTAAAGTTACCGTATATAATATAACAAGAGATAACAAGATAGTGGGGGAACGTGCTTTATGTCGTTGGCTTTTTGTTAGTTGAGTACGTTCTGAACTTGTCGCCACCAAGAATTCCAAAGTTTTGGAACAATTCAAGCATACTAATGCTGGAGATGGGTGGAGTTCCAGAGACTACGTACTGGGGTTTTGGATATTTATAATTCTGAAACCAAAGTTTTAAATCTTATTTTTCAAGATTTTAAGCTTGCAGAGTGTGTTGAATTGCATTTTTTTCTCTTCCCATTTTGAGTTTTGAAGGCTCAAAAATAGATTTTAAAGTCGAGGCATTTTACGAAGTGTAATTCCATTTGTTCTTTGTACAATCAATATATTTAAAAACTCCCGAAACTTAAGAATCGAAATTACAGTATTAGGTAAGAGATTCGTAAACGTACTCCGTATAATATAATGCTAACGGCCCGGATTCCATTTGTTCTTTGTACAATCAATATAATGCTAACGAGATCTGTAAACATATATAAAAACACACATGATGGCAGAATAGTATATATACTGATTAATTTCTGCCGCAGGTCTCCGTGCAATGTAGTAGAAGTGCGATCTAACTGGGAGTCAACCTGAAGCTCTACAAAGCCAGGCACGCGAAGTTGAGGATCTGGAACCATGGGAGACACAGGTTTTGTCCGAATAACTGATTGGTTTGCCCCAGGTTGTCCAGATCAAAAGGCAGCGTTTGCTTAGCATCGGAGACAGACAAATCCATGGCGTCCTCCTGCTTTCTTGGCATGGTGTGAAACTGAACCCTATCCTTGTCCAGCGACGAAGATAAGAATCACACGGCTGCTGTCAGTGACCCAAACTCGGCGTCGGTGCTCTCGGTATCTTCTGCCAGATCCAGAGTAGTCTAGGAATAAACGAACATTCGAATATTTGCAGCGAACTGCAGTACGTAACCGCCGGCCGTTTAACTCAACTACTGTACACGAAAACTATGTTTGCATGTCGTACGAGAGCTACATCTTGGATTCTTGTGTACGTTCAGATCGAACGAATTGATGAATTCTTGGTTCACTTGAAAAAAGGGACGAAATGCAAAATAATAGCACACCATGGATGGACAATTTCATGAACAAGTTGATGAGAGATGGGTCGATCGGCTTCGCCATGGCTACTCAAATAAATTTACCTCAAATCGATGGATATGATCCAACTAGCTAAACCAACAATCAGAACACGACATAGATGTGGATATCTATATAGTATGTCCTCGATCGTGTCCGTGGTAAAACACAAGTGTTCGATCTTCTTGTCGCTCTCGCGTGGCGTCGCCATCGCCCCCATGCATGCATGCGAGTGACCACGGACAACACGAGACGTCACGGATGACGGATATATCCCAACCAAATTCAGGCGGCGCCGCCCGGCCGGCCGGCCGGCCGGCAGGTCTAGTATATAGCTAGCCGCGGCGGCGCATGTGGCAGGTGTAGTCCGGCGTGGCGGCGGAGGGCTGCAGCCTGAGCTGCTCGTAGAACTTGCGGATGAAGTCGTCGGCCTCGGCGTCGACGCGGTCGTTGCAGCACCCGTCCTCCGGCACGGCGGGGAACGGCGAGTCGGTGACGCGCAGCGGCCGGACCCCGGCGGGGCTGCGGCCCAGGATCCACGCCACCATGGGCGACGGCGTCGCGGCGGTGGCCGCCACCAGGGCCGCCGGCGTGCCCGCGCCGCCGCCGGCCTCCACCTCGGCGCTCAGCATCTCGAACGCCCGCGCCACCGCCGCCGCGTCCAGCCCGCCGTACTCGCCGCGCCGGCCGCCGCCGCCGCGGCCCTTGAAGGGGAACAGCCCGTAGTGCTGCGGGTACGACGGCGTGGTGGTGCAGCTGAACTCCACCTCCCGCGGGTGCCCGTAGAACGAGGCCAGCGACCGCGAGGAAGACGACGACGCGGCGAGGTGGCCGCCGTGGCCGTGGCCGGCGGGGTGCGCGAGGAGGCCGCGCAGCGCCCGGCCGGCTAGCTTGCCGCGGCCGAGGAGGAGGTGCACGTCCATCATGATGCGCTTGCGGGAGAGGCCGCGCCGGAGCATGTGGCACACGGCCAGCACCACGTGCCACAGCCGCCGCGCCATCCCGGGCTCCACGGGCCGCCGCGCCGGCGTCCTCGCCAGATCCATTCCCGGCAACAGCTAGACGATGTGTGTGGGAAGAAGCAGATCGAATTCCAAGCACTTCAGAGGATGCACGATGTGGCTGCTGCACAATTGGAGAGATCAACCTGACAGATCGACCAGGCTAGGGGAAGGAGATCAGTGTGAGTTTCTGATTGATTTCTTGGAGCATGCTTGAGGGGTTGATTAGCATAGGCAGCTTGGGTTGATGGATGGAAGGGAATGCGTAGGATGGGGGAGGAGTGGGGAGGTATTTAAGGGAAGGAAAGGCCGCAATGGCCCCACGAAAAACACAACTTAATTTGGAAGGAAGGGTTAGTGTGCAATTACTTAATAGCCACTGCTGTTACTGTTAACACTGCCGCCATCAATTGGTTCCCATTTCAGTTCTCGATCAACAATGGAATAATAGTATGCAATACAAAGACTATATTGCAGTTAACTTTGGTGTTGATTGTTCAGTTAATTAGCTTTGTGGTTTGAATTGGTAGCAGTGTGAGCGCGTGTGGCACACTGATTGCCGAAGAGTATGAACAGCTAGATAAAGGTTGCTCCTTTCATTTGGTGGTGCGCGAGGTTGACACAAAAAATTTGCATAAGTCCATGGATTGGTAGAGCGGTTATTTTCCAAAGCCTCCAAGTCAAGTCGATCTCAAAAAGGATCACTTTGGAGAATATATATGTCCACAACCAAGTCATTGGAAGTTCTTAGGAAATGGCGGCGGCAACAGATTAACGAGCAAGCAAGGCAGACCAGGTCGACAAAAGAAAAGACCAAACTTTTTTATCATATACGGAGTATATGTTTTTTGAAGGATTTTCACAATCATCCAACGGTGTATGGTTTTGGCATTCCTGTGTTTTTTCCCCAAAGAGAAAAAGTCGTTGCTGGTCTTTGTAAAATGTTTATTTTATTGATATAGGTGGACATGAACTAGTTTTTATAATCTTCAAAAAAGTGGTTTGTTCTTAGAAAAGGCCACCATATTATCGCTGAATACGAGTATAACATTACACTATAGTACAAATATGCATATATACAAAGCAGATAACATATAAATATAAATAAAGCAGATAAACCGATATATACATTATTGAGCTTCTTAACGATATATGCCTAAAGAATTAAATAATTTTAAGGCTAGTGAAATGGGAAATGTTCATACTTTGGCATACACAATCAAGGAAACGAATTGTTGCTTGCCAAGAAAACCAAGATCGGCAAACATTCCACCAGACCTTCGGCAAGATCGAAAAACGGAGTACATAACTGGTCAAAAAGAGGACATACAAGACGCCTGTTTCGTGATCGATGCTCACAAAAAGCTAAGCTTATTCCTTAGTGAGCAAGTGAGGAATTTCTCTCCTCCCTCTCCTCCTCCTTTAATTTAGTTTCTTTTCCTGCTTGATTATCGCACTTGTGTTCTTGGCTTTGGCTAAAGTTGGTCATCGATCAGCTCGGAGCTCAAGACTCAAAGACCATTGCATGGCTTTTCCACACAGGCAATGCTGATCGAGGTCACTTTTGGTATAGGGAATAATATGTCTGTGTACATACTGGTCCTGCTAGCCAAAAGGATCCAAAACAAACTTGAAGCAGACGCCTTAACCTTTTCTTTTGAACAACATCATGATTATTGAAACTAGTAGGATTTTTCTCCCAGATCAAGGGATATATAAGAGGCTCGATCTAGATATTATATATATGTATTGAGTATGAAAAATTAATTTGCATGATATTTTCATAAAGTTTTCCTAGTTGAGTTATGCATTATTTCACGTACTTTTTTCTTTTTTTGTTATGAACCAAACATATGCTTCTTTTAGCATCAAAATATGCTTAATTACTATCATCATGACGTTCTGGATCCATTTAGCTAGAGTAATTAAAGGTTCTAGATTCTCAAGGCGCGGCCTTCAATGTAGTGAAGATGACGTCGATTTCAGTATCAAGTTACATCACTGAAATGCCAATTTGAATGGCGGAACTAATTCTGCAAGTATTTAGAAAACCCCTGCAACTAAAGCTGAGTTGCAAACATGTTTCGTATTTTGAATACAACTGTTCATCCTTTTTCTCATAACAAAAATTTTGTGTGCATTGGGGGACCATTTCAGTACGCCTTGCAACCTGCATATTTTTACATTTACAAACGGGTTAGTAGGGATACTTATTATTCAGGTGATGTGTTGGGCTATAAAACATTTTCATGGTGACTAATATGATCATGTTCTATGAAATTGGACCAGCTTCATCACAAATCTTCATATATAGACTTTTTCCCTTCAAAAACATGGTTATGTTTCTATGAAATTTTGTTATGAGAAAAAGGATGAACAGTTGTATTCAAAATACGAAACATGTTTGCAACTCAGCTTTAGTTGCAGGGGTTTTCCAAATACTTGCAGAATTAATTCCGCCATTCAAATTGGTACTTCAGCGACGTAACTTGATACTGAAATCTACGTCATCTTCACTACATTGAAGGCCGCGCCCATGAGAATCTAACCTTTAACTAGGTGATACCCGCGCGTTGCTGTGGGAATTTGTTAAACAAAATTTTAAAGTGAAATGTGAAAGTATAAACACTAAAGTGATTGTATTGCAACGTTCTTTAGTAAACATTATACATGGAAGTATGACTGATCATACATTTAATTTTTACTCCTGTAATTTGTAATTGCTACTCACAAAAATGTGGCCACAGAAAATCGATTGAAGAATAAATAGATGGCCTGTAATTTGTAATTGCTACTCACAAAAATGTGATCACAGAAAATCGATTGAAGAATAAATAGATGGCCTGTAATTTGTAATTGCTACTCACAAAAATGTGATCACAGAAAATCGATTGAAGAATAAATAGATGGCCTGTAATTTGTAATTGCTACTCACAAAAATGTGGCCACAGAAAATCGATTGAAGAATAAATAGATGGCCTGTAATTTGTAATTGCTACTCACAAAAATGTGGCCACAGAAAATCGATTGAAGAATAAATAGATGGCCTGTAATTTGTAATTGCTACTCACAAAAATGTGGCCACAGAAAATCGATTGAAGAATAAATAGATGGCCTGTAATTTGTAATTGCTACTCACAAAAATGTGGCCACAGAAAATCGATTGAAGAATAAATAGATGGCCTGTAATTTGTAATTGCTACTCACAAAAATGTGGCCACAGAAAATCGATTGAAGAATAAATAGATGGCCTGTAATTTGTAATTGCTACTCACAAAAATGTGGCCACAGAAAATCGATTGAAGAATAAATAGATGGCCTGTAATTTGTAATTGCTACTCACAAAAATGTGGCCACAGAAAATCGATTGAAGAATAAATAGATGGCCTGTAATTTGTAATTGCTACTCACAAAAATGTGGCCACAGAAAATCGATTGAAGAATAAATAGATGGCCTGTAATTTGTAATTGCTACTCACAAAAATGTGGCCACAGAAAATCGATTGAAGAATAAATAGATGGCCTGTAATTTGTAATTGCTACTCACAAAAATGTGGCCACAGAAAATCGATTGAAGAATAAATAGATGGCCTGTAATTTGTAATTGCTACTCACAAAAATGTGGCCACAGAAAATCGATTGAAGAATAAATAGATGGCCTGTAATTTGTAATTGCTACTCACAAAAATGTGGCCACAGAAAATCGATTGAAGAATAAATAGATGGCCTGTAATTTGTAATTGCTACTCACAAAAATGTGGCCACAGAAAATCGATTGAAGAATAAATAGATGGCCTGTAATTTGTAATTGCTACTCACAAAAATGTGGCCACAGAAAATCGATTGAAGAATAAATAGATGGCCTGTAATTTGTAATTGCTACTCACAAAAATGTGGCCACAGAAAATCGATTGAAGAATAAATAGATGGCCTGTAATTTGTAATTGCTACTCACAAAAATGTGGCCACAGAAAATCGATTGAAGAATAAATAGATGGCCTGTAATTTGTAATTGCTACTCACAAAAATGTGGCCACAGAAAATCGATTGAAGAATAAATAGATGGCCTGTAATTTGTAATTGCTACTCACAAAAATGTGGCCACAGAAAATCGATTGAAGAATAAATAGATGGCCTGTAATTTGTAATTGCTACTCACAAAAATGTGGCCACAGAAAATCGATTGAAGAATAAATAGATGGCCTGTAATTTGTAATTGCTACTCACAAAAATGTGGCCACAGAAAATCGATTGAAGAATAAATAGATGGCCTGTAATTTGTAATTGCTACTCACAAAAATGTGGCCACAGAAAATCGATTGAAGAATAAATAGATGGCCTGTAATTTGTAATTGCTACTCACAAAAATGTGGCCACAGAAAATCGATTGAAGAATAAATAGATGGCCTGTAATTTGTAATTGCTACTCACAAAAATGTGGCCACAGAAAATCGATTGAAGAATAAATAGATGGCCTGTAATTTGTAATTGCTACTCACAAAAATGTGGCCACAGAAAATCGATTGAAGAATAAATAGATGGCCTGTAATTTGTAATTGCTACTCACAAAAATGTGGCCACAGAAAATCGATTGAAGAATAAATAGATGGCCTGTAATTTGTAATTGCTACTCACAAAAATGTGGCCACAGAAAATCGATTGAAGAATAAATAGATGGCCTGTAATTTGTAATTGCTACTCACAAAAATGTGGCCACAGAAAATCGATTGAAGAATAAATAGATGGCCTGTAATTTGTAATTGCTACTCACAAAAATGTGGCCACAGAAAATCGATTGAAGAATAAATAGATGGCCTGTAATTTGTAATTGCTACTCACAAAAATGTGGCCACAGAAAATCGATTGAAGAATAAATAGATGGCCTGTAATTTGTAATTGCTACTCACAAAAATGTGGCCACAGAAAATCGATTGAAGAATAAATAGATGGCCTGTAATTTGTAATTGCTACTCACAAAAATGTGGCCACAGAAAATCGATTGAAGAATAAATAGATGGCCTGTAATTTGTAATTGCTACTCACAAAAATGTGGCCACAGAAAATCGATTGAAGAATAAATAGATGGCCTGTAATTTGTAATTGCTACTCACAAAAATGTGGCCACAGAAAATCGATTGAAGAATAAATAGATGGCCTGTAATTTGTAATTGCTACTCACAAAAATGTGGCCACAGAAAATCGATTGAAGAATAAATAGATGGCCTGTAATTTGTAATTGCTACTCACAAAAATGTGGCCACAGAAAATCGATTGAAGAATAAATAGATGGCCTGTAATTTGTAATTGCTACTCACAAAAATGTGGCCACAGAAAATCGATTGAAGAATAAATAGATGGCCTGTAATTTGTAATTGCTACTCACAAAAATGTGGCCACAGAAAATCGATTGAAGAATAAATAGATGGCCTGTAATTTGTAATTGCTACTCACAAAAATGTGGCCACAGAAAATCGATTGAAGAATAAATAGATGGCCTGTAATTTGTAATTGCTACTCACAAAAATGTGGCCACAGAAAATCGATTGAAGAATAAATAGATGGCCTGTAATTTGTAATTGCTACTCACAAAAATGTGGCCACAGAAAATCGATTGAAGAATAAATAGATGGCCTGTAATTTGTAATTGCTACTCACAAAAATGTGGCCACAGAAAATCGATTGAAGAATAAATAGATGGCCTGTAATTTGTAATTGCTACTCACAAAAATGTGGCCACAGAAAATCGATTGAAGAATAAATAGATGGCCTGTAATTTGTAATTGCTACTCACAAAAATGTGGCCACAGAAAATCGATTGAAGAATAAATAGATGGCCTGTAATTTGTAATTGCTACTCACAAAAATGTGGCCACAGAAAATCGATTGAAGAATAAATAGATGGCCTGTAATTTGTAATTGCTACTCACAAAAATGTGGCCACAGAAAATCGATTGAAGAATAAATAGATGGCCTGTAATTTGTAATTGCTACTCACAAAAATGTGGCCACAGAAAATCGATTGAAGAATAAATAGATGGCCTGTAATTTGTAATTGCTACTCACAAAAATGTGGCCACAGAAAATCGATTGAAGAATAAATAGATGGCCTGTAATTTGTAATTGCTACTCACAAAAATGTGGCCACAGAAAATCGATTGAAGAATAAATAGATGGCCTGTAATTTGTAATTGCTACTCACAAAAATGTGGCCACAGAAAATCGATTGAAGAATAAATAGATGGCCTGTAATTTGTAATTGCTACTCACAAAAATGTGGCCACAGAAAATCGATTGAAGAATAAATAGATGGCCTGTAATTTGTAATTGCTACTCACAAAAATGTGGCCACAGAAAATCGATTGAAGAATAAATAGATGGCCTGTAATTTGTAATTGCTACTCACAAAAATGTGGCCACAGAAAATCGATTGAAGAATAAATAGATGGCCTGTAATTTGTAATTGCTACTCACAAAAAGTACATACTGGTCCTGCTAGCTATAGTGGACCAAAACAAACTTGAAGCAGACGCCTTAACCTTTTCTTTTGAACAACATCATGATTATTGAAAATAGTAGGATTTTTCTCCCAGATCAAGGGATATATAAGAGGCTCGATCTAGATATTATATATATGTATTGAGTATGAAAAATTAATTTGCATGATATTTTCATAAAGTTTTCCTAGTTGAGTTATGCATTATTTCACGTACTTTTTTCTTTTTTTGTTAGAACCACACATGCTTCTTTTAGCATCAAAATATGCTTAATTAGTATCATCATGACGTTCTGGATCCATTTAGCTAGAGTAATTAAAGGTTCTAGATTCTCAAGGCGCGGCCTTCAATGTAGTGAAGATGACGTCGATTTCAGTATCAAGTTACATCACTGAAATGCCAATTTGAATGGCGGAACTAATTCTGCAAGTATTTAGAAAACCCCTGCAACTAAAGCTGAGTTGCAAACATGTTTCGTATTTTGAATACAACTGTTCATCCTTTTTCTCATAACAAAATTTCATAGAAACATAACCATGTTTTTGAAGGGAAAAAGTCTATATATGAAGATTTGTGATGAAGCTGGTCCAATTTCATAGAAACATATCATATTAGTCACCATGAAAATGTTTATAGCCCAACATCACCTGATAATAAGTATCCCTACTAACCCGTTTGTAAATGTAAAAATATGCAGGTTGCAAGGCGTACTGAAATGGTCCCCAATGCAACAAAATCAGAAGTAAAAAAGAAAAGAAATTATGCAGTGCCAGAAAATTCATTTTGATATATCAATATAAACTGATAATGACCCTTGAAATTGCTTACATAGCGTGCTACAAATATATACACAACTTGCTGTACCAGAAATCAATACAATCAAATCGAACTGTCACATCAGATTTCATCTAGATTTAGATTAACATATCTGATCCATCTTATCCATTGTAAAGACTAAGATTATATATGCAGAGTTGGAAAACTGATTGGCCAGATCAGATTGTGGGGTAGTAGGTCTGGTGCGCAAGTGGGCTGGTGCTCCCCCCAAACATGCTGTCCCCTCTGATGGTGGTAAAAATTAGAAGAAAGACAGCACACAAACGAAAGGCAACCCACAAACTCTACGTTTATGAAACTTTTGCCAAACCAGCCCCCTTTGCTTTCCTCCCGTTGTGGCCAACCCCCCTGTTTGATAGCTAGGTACGTGTAGTACACTGCTTGGTACGTAATATTCCATTTTCCTCGCAAACAAATAGTACTATTCCATTTACCTAATACTTCTTTCCAGTTTGTGTAAAATGGTAAATGCTAGGGGTGTTCAGTTACATTTTGTGTGCTTTTGTCAAAACCTTTGTAAAATGGATCTGAGTTTTAGCTTTGCTACGAATATAGAACTTTTAACAGTTAGGCAGCTTATTGCCACATATTCCTCACAGTCTAAAACCTCCTAAAATATGCATGTACAGCTATATTATTTTGGCCACACAAGTATCCATACACTTTTATGCGCAAGAAATCATATGTATAACAGATAGCATTTGTAAATGGAAAACATATAAAGTTGGCAAGATCCATGAGTATTCACTAATGAGACCAAAATTATCTCACAGTTCATGAAGTTTGCCATGAGATTATTAGGGAGAAACAATAGCAACAACTATACTTTTAAAATAATTCTAAGAATGCAAAAAATAGCGACAAAGGCAAACAAATTAAAGTAGGTGTTATATGACTAATCATAGTAGGAATTCCCAGTAGTGCTTTGTGCCAAGATATACAGGATGAAATAGTTAAGGCACCGTAATTATATATTTTGTTTTCTAGATCCAAATTAGGCTGAACATTTGCTAGAGTCTAGGCATCTTGTAAAATGGTAACCTTTGGGGATTAACTATTAAGTATGTAGCTGACACATTGCACTCGATCGCCAAACAAGTTGCCAATGTTATTTTTTCCGTTGCATACATGCTCGATAGCTGTATGCCATATATAAAATTTTCCTCCAAAACTCACATGATTATTACATTATATACAGTAAAGATAAGAATGACATGCACTGTTTAGCTGTTGGGTTGAGCTTATCCATAAGCTGCAATTTGTTAATAATTTGACACTAAAATAATTAAGCAACCTTTGCTCTTTATTCAAGTGTATTCTGGTGCACTTTGCTTTCTGTCCTGCTTTTCCCTATTTGTGACTAAATTACTCCCACTAAAGCCTAGCTCTCCTGAGGTGGGTTGGGCATGCCTTTTCATCATATGCAAGTCTTGTTGCCATTAGCAAAATATAAATATTATCCCTGGGCTGGGTTGCTTTTGATTAACTGTACTAGCCATCGACAGGTGAACGCGGCCCCCGCGTCGCTCTCCTCCTGGGGCGACACCAGCGGCGCTCGCGAAACCTAACCGCCGCCGCCTCCCCCTCCACATCCCTGCCCTCTCCTCGCCGCCGCCAGAGCACGCGGTGGAAGCCCACCGGACTGCTAGGACGGCGGCGGCGAGGTGGCTTTGCGTCGCACCATGCCCCCCGAGCGGATCTGGGAGAGGGGAGCGAAGATGCCGGCGGAGGTGAGCAGCCGGGGAGATGGCGCGCGGCGGCGAGGAGACGGTCTTGTATCGGTCGACGACGGTGGTACCGATGGATCGCTTTCCTTCCTGAAGGCGTCGTTGGAAAGACCTTGTCTTCTTCTCCAGGTGAAAACCGCGGCGGCGCATTTTGATGTCGGTTCCCTCTTGGGCGTCGCTTTGGAGGGTTGGGAGCCATGTGGTGTCGTTAGCGAGTCGCCTATCTTGCTGTGGTGTTTGATGTTTGTTCAGGCTTGGCGTCGCAATTAGGATCGACTCAGTGCGGTTTCTATACAACAGACATATCTTGCGTAAGGATTTGTAATCGATTGTTTCTAAGTAGACAAGAGATGCGAGTGATTGCGAATCCGTGCGAACAACTCAAGTTTGAAGTGAAGACATGGAAGAAGATCGAAGCTTAGTCTTTGTTTTCTCGTAGTCTTTAGTTTTCTTTCTTGATGTTTTGAGTTCGCGTGTGTTGAGAATTGGAGTCTAAGTACTCATGTATTTTTTGGTTACATATATCCAATTATGGATATAGAGGCCGGATTAATATCCTTTATCTAAAAAAAAATCCCTGGGCTGGGTTTGCATTTCATATAGTGGGAGACTGGGAGCTAAAGATACAGAGCGAATCAGTAAGGCCACACAAGATCGAACTCCTCAGGTAATGGGACATTGTCAATTGCTCTCACCAGCCAAGTTGGGTCGATCCCAAACGTTGAGCTCTCTAGCTCTCGGCTCTCCACTAGTGAAAGTGGAAGAGAAAGGCTGCCATCTTTAATTCATACACACATAGATCATGTCCTTTTAGCTTCTTTTAACAGCTTCTTCTTTCTTGGCAAAAAGATAGTGCGCACTTAGAGATACGTGAATATGCATACGTACATCAAATGAGTACTTTAGGTAGGCTAGTTGTTTATATTGTTCAAAACTTCAAGGATCCATTCTCGCTCACAACAAAACTAAACACTGAGTACTCATATCAATTGGGCTTAATCCGTGCTATACCAGATCGATAATCCACGGTTAGCATGGCAGGAGCAACAAAAGTAATGAAAGAGTAATTAATCATGAATTCTACACTGAAGCTACACAAATAAATCATATATTGGTTTCTATTGTTTTACAGTGATTAACGACCATAATTGTTGTTTTTCATCCTACTAGTTAGATGCTTCCTTCTAGAATGCATGATCTTTTTCTGTTGCGTCATCGATGCACTACCAAGAAAGAGGCATTTGGTCCATCATACGTTCGCAAGTGAATTGGTCCACAAACCTTGTCTTTTAATGGATGTGGTATGCAGTCCTGGGATGAAAAGGAGATTACAAATGGCAAAAGGAGGCAACAAATACGTGGAGGAGGATTGAACAGGGAAAGGACTGAGCCCCTTAATATCTTTTCTGCGCTTTTTCAGGGCTAGACCAAATCCAACCCTGCATCTTTGTGGCTCTAGTAGTGTGAAAATATATAAAAATGCCATCAAGCCACGGTTATGAATGAAGCCAGTAAAATGTCTATCTACAAATTAAGTTTCACTTGTTATTTGACATTTAGAAAATTTAATGTTCGTCTAGAAAAGAATTGGCCGCACCACATGACCAAACTATATATTATACAGTGGATTTGAGCAGCATATGTAGAATTTTGTGGATCATCCACATAAAAGTCCGACAGCATATAGTTGCTCCGATCCATTGATCTCAAATCACTGAAAAAGACTCCCCATTCCAAGAAATTACTCAGGCTTCGTACAATTGGGCACAAGCTAGCATATATATGGATGAAGTACCTGTCAAGCCAGCATTATTATTCATGCATGCGGAAACTAAAGAGCGAGAGAGCATGCAAGGAGCAGAAGATGATTGGTATATATGGTACGTGCTTAGAGCAACTCCAGTGGAGCCCTTCAAATTGAGTCCTCCAAAACTCATTTGCAGGCCTATCTCAAAAAAATAGAGGCCCAAAATAAACACTCAACTTCAGTGGGCATATGAACTCGGGCCTCTATTTCTCCATGGGCCCACCTGTCAACCAAATGGATGGGAAATATCTAGTGGGATCCATGGTTGGAGGGGGAATTGGAGGGCCTCTAGAAATGGAGGCTTAGTGGGGAGATTTAGAGGCCTATGTAAAATGCAGGTCCATTTGAAGGCCCTGCTGGAGTTGCATTTTTGCTCCAAGCATCTAAATTTTAGAGTAGAGGCCCATATAGAGGCCCATGCTGGAGTTGCTCTTACTACCACCCTCCCACTGGCGAGTGACAGCGGAACATTAGGCGAAAAGGCAAGAGCACCAAGCTGCCCGTCTCTGCACCAATCAGCAGCTCCCAATAATGCTCACTAACAAAGGGCCTGAATCTGGGTGACACTTGGCTGTCATGGGCTCATGTCTGGGCTCTGTAGAGGGTGGATCGATGGGGATTCACCCGTGGCAAGGAAAGGGAAAGGGAAGAAAGCTGCTGCCGGGCGAGCTAGGTCACGAGGATAAGGACTAGACGACGCCATGGCCATGGAGCTCTCTGCTCTCTGTGGCTGCTGGTAGTTGGAAAGGGACGGGAGCTATATGATTTGAGTGACTTTGGGGGGGCGCCAATGGAAAGCACACCAAATTAAAGGTGCCGAGCGCTTTGGAGAAAGAGAGGCAAAAGCTGATGACAGGGCAACCGAGCTTACAGCTTAGTTGGATTGGAGGACGCCTTGGCAAGCTTTTCCCGTTGGTGTATGGTAAAGTGCAAACGCTGGGCTTGGTCCACCGGTGGTGGTGTGCCCTTGCCCCTTCAGGCTCAGCAGGGTTTTAATGTTATTACTCACTTCATCCCAAATTGTAGATCGTTTTGGTTTTGTTATACATGTAATTTTTTCTATACATCTATTGGATATACTTTATGTCTAGATACATAGCGAAAAATAATTTGCGAGCATGCATGTGGCTAGTGGCTTCGATCAGCGAAAACTATAAACTAACAGGAAAATATTCCATCCTAGGAAAATTTCTCGTCTAGGTGATTGTTGGTGCTATGTGATATTATCTTCTTGGAAAATCATGCATATTCATTCTTAAGGTTCATATGGCCCTAATGCAATATATCTTCGTCTTGCAGCTGTTAGCAATTGGCTCATTGACATCTTATCTTACTATTACTAATTGGAGACTCCTTTTGAAGGCTCCACGTTAATCCTCACGGGACTCACTAGAAAAAAAGATAAATCCTAGAAATTCTGCTTGCCGTTGGAGCACGAATGCACGATGGTGAAGTTGCTTGGCTGCGCAGACAATATTCTATCGGCGCCGCAGGCTATTGTTCATGTCGACGCCGCAGGCCAACAATACGATGGAAAATAAAAAATACATGTATATCAGTTTACTTTTAGAATGTTTTCTTCTGTCCAAAGTGAGCATATTAAATATAGAAAACAGAATATAGACAAAGATCAAATTAATATATATGCTTTAGTGAATCCAAACTATAACAATATGAATTTAGAAATTCTACAAAGAAATAAAGTTTTCGTTAAGCTATTTGTTCTACAAGATTATGGATTGAAGTGGTATAAGATGGATAGTGACTTTTTATATTAAAAAGATGAACATATGTCAGTGCCTGGTGCTTGAGCTGCATGTCCATTTAGATGTGAGTCGACAATTATTTTGCCATTATATATAATTTGGGTCAATTATTCTGCCTTGGCTTACATGATTTGTAGAAACATGGTGGATGTGTGAAGAAAACATTTAGAAATGATTCCTGGTGTGGAAGAATATGGTTATGTGGTTTTAATTATAAAAATAATAATTTTCTTAATATTGGTGTCTTCCTATGATCACTATACTTTTCCCATGCAAGAAAAATATACTGGATCGATTCATTCACACAAATTTATGAGCACTCTAACGCACATTACATGTGCACTTATCGTTTACTACAGGGTGTATAAGGTGGTACTAATTGTAGGATCTTTTCATTGTGAATGATATTATGCATCGTGGAACATAAAACTACAAACCAATAGGCCGTGCTGGTGCACGGGTTGATGGACTAGTCATAACCTAATATGGCACTCCTCCACCCATGATCATACAAAAGCCCATCAACATCATAATAATTGCCCATCATCTCGAATAACTTACTCATGTTCATCCTTGCAACAACATAGGTCTCGCACTTTCAGTTTCACCACATCATGTCAGTATAAGTTCGCATGCAGATGAACATTAGGGAAAATCGATCATCTTCTTTTCGATTGATGCGCAAGATAAAGTGACAACTGATGTATATTGAGTACAGTAGTGAGTAATTGAGTACCAACTACCGAGTATACAGTTAACGAAATTTGTTCTCGCAAAAAAAAAGTTAACGAAATTTGAGCAAGGCCAGCAAGACATGGCCATCACGAAGACAGAAACCATATGTCGATCAAATGCGGATCGTGGGCCTCCGCTCTGGCCTGCACCATCGTTGGGCTCGTCGCACAGAAACCTTCAGGGTAACGAGGCAGCGTCGGCCCATATTGACCCATTTGCACCTCTGAAGTTTGTAGGATGTCCTACGAGGCAAAGATGTTGTGCGGGCCCAAAACAAGGAGGTGCAAATGAATATGGGCCTATTTTAATTCCATAGCAGCCGAGTGGGCTTGTACTTACCAGAGGTGGGCCAAATTTATTACCTTCGATAGTGTAGGTCGTTGACGTTGACCAACTTTGTTCATCCTCTGCAAGTCGATCTTGTCCATGTACAAATCTGCCGAGTCCCTTCCTTCATGAAGGTTATTATTCTAATGTCCTAATAAAGTATCTACACTACTAGAAATAGTCTCATCTTTAATCAGAAAGCTCCAACAATAACAGAAGTGAATTGGAAGTTCAAGAATTAATTTGACATGGGGAAAAAAGGTTATTTCCCTCTCATTACAGAATGACCAGAAGATCTTTCCCGATTGTAATCTTTGGAAAACCTTTTGAGAAGGAAATCTTCCAACCTTGTCGTTCTCTGCACAAGTCAGTGGGAAGAAAAACAGTATGTACAGCACCTCTTCATCAGCTGACCGACACCGCTGGTCCACCCTCAACTTGCAGGTCCTTGAAACGAATGTAACCTATTCAGTGATGCGTCCAAACAGGATCTGAGCTGAGATTACTATTCAGTGATGACAGTGGGCATGCATAGAATAGAACCCGGCCCCTCCAGCGCGCACCAGCGCCAAACCAACTGCAGAATCAGGACAAACCGTCCTTCACTTACTGTTCACTCCTCCCCAGGTAGCAGCAGATCGACAGATTAGAATTCCAATTCCTCCAGCTCCCACTCCACTCGCTCCTCAGCCCACTCACCCACCACGCTGCTCAGCTCGATCGCACCACCATCACCGGCCATATCCATATACTCTATTCATCCGGCAGTGGAGCGTGGCATCTATCGTCGCTGGCAGCATCCCGAGCACATCGCATCGCACACAGCAGAGCGCGAGACAGGCTAGCCGCTAGCGCAGCGCAGGCACACGCGATGGAGAAGGAGGCGGCGGCGGCAGCGGAGCAGCAGCAGCAGCAGCCGGTGCAGGAGCAGGAGCAGTGGCGGGGCGCGGTGGAGGCCGCCCTGCCGTCGACGCCGGCGTCCGCGGCGTGGCCGCACATCGCCAGCTTCTGCGCGCTGGACCGGTACCTCCCGAGATCGGAAGCTGGGCGCGCGAGGAGCTGCTGGAGCTCGACGGCGGCGCGCGCAGGCTCGCCTACGCCGTCGTCGGCAGCAGCATGGGGTTCGGCCGCTACGTCGCCACCATGACCATCGCCGGTGAGGCGGCGGGGTGCAGGCTGGCGTGGGCGTTCGAGTGCGAGCCCGTGCAGGGGTGGAGCCTCGACGGGCTCCTAAGCTACCTCCAAGCCGGCGTCAACGCCATCGCCGCCCGGATCGAGGAGGCCGAAACCGCCGCCGCCGCCGGTGCTGATGGAGGAGCTGTCGTCGCCGCTTGAAAGCTCGATCAGGAGCCATCTACCGCCGGATTTTCCCATGCTGATTGGTGCAATCTCAGCTCGTCCAAGTAATTAATAATTATGTTAAATTGTTACTAATGCATTGTTAGTCGATCACATCTGCTTTGTGCTGGTTGCTTTGCTTCTCTCTTCTTCTTCCTCCTGTTTGTATGGTACCTCCAGTCAGTCGAGATTGAGACTTGAAAGAGACCTGCCTGTTGTTGGCTCCTGTCCTGAGTCCCGATGCTTGTTTTCTTGTGGCGACGTCAGAGATCGATGTGGGCCAGTGAAAGGCACACACACTGAGATCACGCGTCGATTAGTATGCATCCCAAGTCCTGATTTTACGCAACCAGTGGACCGTACGTGATCGATGCTCCATTTGGAGAATCATTAATTTCCTACTCGATCGTGATCGATGCTTGTTCGATTCTGATATGTGGAGCATGTGTAATCGGTCGATGCAGTTGCGCATGTTCCTTTCACACTTGCGGCATGCATTTTTTTCTCCTTTTCTCAGCTAGCTAAAACTACATGAGAATCCAAACGCTTTCGAAGAGAACATGTTCCAAGAGCATGTGCCACAGAAAAAAAAGATCTATTAGCCGGCTCTGCACATGGCTGATATTTTTCTGAAGCAAAAGTTGTGACTATACACCTCAATGCGAATTTATTATATGTTAAGTTTTAAAAAAGAATTTATTATATGACATTTAGGGCGTGATTAGTATGCTATCTTGTGTTGCTTGCCTTATCTCGCGCGCTGGACAATGGCGCCTTGCTAGCGATGGAGAGTCATTCTGGCTTGGAGGTCGGGATGGGGTGGGGTGTTTGAAGGTGTTTGGTTGTGGGAAAAAGAGGTACATGGTCATCCCAAGGTTGAATATTGGCTCCAGATGTGGGACGAGCCCGTCCACCAAAAACAAGCGGACGTGATCATCCCACTTAGATGCCGTCTCACTACATCGCTACTCTTTGAGAAGCTATTGGCCAAAGGAGGAGGGCGGCTCTAGCGGGGCCTTGTTCATGGAGGCGCGGGATGGGGCGGGTACAATGACTGGCGTGGAGGTGAGCTGGCAGGGGGCGTGCATGACTGGATGTGGGCGTAGAGGCGAACTGGTCGGAGGGCGGCATAGCCGTGGGTAAGCATGGCTGCCGGCGTGGAGCCGCCGGTCAAGGGCGGGCGCTTACATGGCCCACTATAAAATCAGCCCATTTCCCTAGCCCAATACCAAACTAGTTGCCATATAAAACCAAACCCTAAATCATCTTGACACTTCCTCCTCTCTTTCTCTCATTTACCGTCGCCGCCTTCAACCCTGATCCCCCACACCCCTCTCTTTCCCTCCTCCCAGATCCACCGATGCCATCCCCCCGATCCATCGTTGGCGCCCTTGGAGGTGGAGGTGCTGCTGCACATTGAGGGGCTCGAGCCTGGAGTGGTGCGTGGGAGGACTGTGCATCCCTCAATGATCAGCGGGATCAGCAAAATGGGCGGAGAAGCGGCGATGCACACACATGGTGAAGGAGCGACGGTGAATCTGGCAATCACTTCTATTTGTTTACGATTTCGTTCCATATTTAGTTTAGGTCGTCCCCCATAGCTGGTAGATTTTATTACCATGACATTGTCAACTAATAGATAGCATAAGGGCCGAGTTCTTGAATAGTCAAACTTTACCATACTACTCAACACTATTCTAGGTCCCAAAATAAAGAAACATGAATGGAGGAGATAAAATATTTGACCATAAAAGATTAGGAATCATGCTTAAGACAGTCTCTTTAGAACTACCAGCTCTTCTTTCTCTCATCTTCCTCTCTTGTCCACATAGGACAATTGATGGTATGTACTAGGTTAGACATAGATGACATGGTATCATTAGAAAAGGCCTTATATTACCAGGATAGTTTTTGCTGCTTCTTGAATAAGGTTGCATAAGAAGATAGAGTAAGGGTGTTTATTGAAAAATATGTGTCCTTTGGCTGCTTGCTGACAAATTTGGTATGAATTTAGTTTCTCCGATACGATTTGTTTCCCTTGGAAAACTTATGAATTCTATTGATTTACTGAATTGAACGTGGCAATATGTGCATACCTTGTAGTTTTATTTTGGCTAAATGAGCTTGAAGGACAGGTTTCTGGAGTGCAAACCATGATATATTTTTTTAAGTAATGCTAAATTATATTTTAGAATTGCTGAATTAAAAAGGAACACTGATATAAATGAAATCATTATCTCCAATAACTAACCTGATGAATTCATGAATGCCTAGACAATTTAATGTTTACGGTGGCATACTTTAAGCTACTATAATATCTAGTAAAGCACTTTGAGTTATACATATGTGGGTATAACACTTTATAGTAATACCTATGTGGGTATAAGACTTACTATTTTGAGATAGCTATACATGTGTATGTGGGTATACCATTTTGAGTTGTTAATATCATATTAATGTCTATTGTCTCAAAAGTTGCTAGTGACTCCAATCTATCATACATATGCTTTACCACCCGAAATACTGATATCTTGGGAGCCTCACCAAAGTTTGAAAACGAGCTGACCATCGATCTAATCATTAATCGGGTAGATAATAAAGTCAGATTAGGAGCTATGGATACAATTTAAGCAAAATCATTCTAACATTTGATCCCTTAGGTCAGCATCGATGCCGCCACCACCGCCACCATATCTCTAGATCGGTGGCCATGAGGCCATGAGGTGCATATTGATGGATGGAAATGGTGGTGCATGCAAGTAGTGTTGCCACAACCAGTTGGCTTCGACTTGCTGCCGTGTGGATCTTGTCGATCATATCCCGCCGAATCCGGTGCTGCACTGACAGACTAGACCATATCAGTGGCTTGCCTTATGACCTACTCCTAAAGATCGTCTCTCACCTACATTCCGGTGCCACACTAACGGACTAGACCAGATCAGTGCCTTGCCTTATGACCTACTCCTAAAGATCGTCTCTCACCTACATTCTGGTGCCGCACTGATGGACTAGACCACATCAATGCTTTGCCTTATGACCTACTCCTAAAGATCGTCTCTCACCTACATTCTGGTGCCGCACTGATGGACTAGACCACATCAATGCTTTGCCTTATGACCTACTCCTAAAGACCGCCCCTCACCTACATTCCGGTGCCGCACTGATGGACTAGACCACATCAATGCCTTGCCTTATAATTATTACCTACTCCTAAAGATTGTCTCTCACCCACATTGCATCATATATGTGTCGCCACCGGCACGAGCCTACTGTCCTGCCAGTAGTGCGGCATGGCCTTTTGAGTCACCTCCCTGAGCTCGACTTCCATGACATCACACCTAGCCCACTCAATGTAGTGGCACTTTGGCACCATTTGTGAAACCACATTACCAAAGTCATGTTTTGAATGTTGAAGTTGCAAATGGATTGTCCTAAGTTGCAGCGAACACAATCCTTCATCAATGAAATTATTATCTTCTATCTGCCAACCTCATGAATTTTGGAAAGGACAAGATAATTTCAGTCGTATGGTATCCTAATTTTAAATTATAGTAATATGTGGATAAAATACTCTAATCTTTATATGTGGGTATAACACTTTACATTGATGATGCATTTGTGAGTATAACACATTGAGAGAGCTATACATATGTGGGCATACCACTTTATTGTATTCTCTATCCTATATGTCGTTGATGAGCACAATATATCATGCATATGCTCACACTATTAGCATGCTCTGGAGCTCATATTTGGTCCAATTGAATAGCCTTATACCGCTGATCCAAACTTTTGGGGGTTGCTGCAACAAAATTGGTACTCCAGGACTCTCCTATATCTATGTTTGCTCATGATGTGTAAGCATCTATTAGTGGGGGATCTAACATTACCACTGGTTAAGCAAAGCAAAGAGAGTCGGCCATTAAGAAGTGGCAATGAAACAGTCATGACAGTTGTAGCATAGCTTCACTAGAAAATCATTCTATAACATATCAAAGCACATCAAAGAAAGGTTGGAGAGCACTGGATTATGTTTGATTGCATGCTAAGGTTGTGTATTTAGTTTCTTCTCCATGGAGCTGTTTTCTTGCTCAGCTGCTCAATGTGGGCCATTTACGAGTGTGTTCTTTTTTATCTAATATGATTTTTTTATGCAATGTGTCCATGTTCAAAAGCGACCCACAACAAACAATTCAGCAACAAAACAACTCCAACCATATTCCATTAATATTCAAAATATACGTCCATCAAATCTGTGTGAAAACAAAAATAAATAATTAGCACGGACGAGCGATCAGTGATCAAAACTCCGCCTACCCACTTTATGGTTTAACAAAAGAAAGGTAACCTATTCATGCACTTTTAAACTACTTTTTAATCACATCTCCTTTTTATACCTAGCTCTAGCTAGGGCCTTATTAGCTCAACATCATGCAACTTTATTTGCTTGCACGGGTTTCTTTGTGTTCCAGTTGAATAACATAGTTTATATGGAGTCATTATGTTTTTGATGCACTAAGGTATGAATGGTCCAATCCAAGATTCCTCTAACAATAACAAAGAACCTTCACCTTTTTCCTGAAAATTAATTGCAGTATCATAACAACAAGTTAAGTTCATCTCGCAGATATACTAACTTTTGCTTTTCTCTTGAGTTTTTTAACTTTAGTGTGGTTTGCTTCTCATTGCTCCACTGCAAAATGTAATTTGACTCCACATTTTTAATTATTGCCATATAGTGAAGGTACCGTCAAAAAATATTTCTCAAACCAAGTGGTCTATGGCTTGAATGCATATCCACCCATGTTAAGGTTTGCGCTAGACTTTCCCTACTTGTAGCATATACTCAGTACGCATGAGGACATCAAAATTTTCCATCATATCGCCGCTTCTTTGTATAGTTATGCACACTGATTTTTATTGCAAGCTCCATATATGTGGTTTCCTTTCTGGTTAGGTTCATGTACCTTTCTCAACACCCTTTCTTTTATCTATTATCCACCACTCAGTGGTTATCCTTACGAAGGCGATTGAAATCAGATGAATGGTTCATGTCATGACATCACCATGGAAAGGAACTATTTATTATCTCCAGTAAGTAATTAGGCAGCTTTACCATTCTTTCTGTCCCAAAATTTCATATATATCACCTCTCCTTTGCAGGTTAATATCTTAATGTAAATATCAGCACCTGAAGGAGAATTTGAATCAATTGATGGACGTCTAGGGTAAAATACAATAGATGAATTAACTGAGATGATCGATTCCATTGTGACATTTTCGATTCAAGGAAATGTTTAACCCAGGAACAACATGAGGAGAAGAGATGTGTTTGTTTTCTGGGATTATTAGATATGTATAGGCTGTTGACAGCTCATGACTCACGGACCTGTAACATTACCTAGCAAGAGGTGGCTTTTGCGGGCTTCAAATATGACGTTGCCATGACAGTTGTGGGTTATTTCCCCACCGCTGTTTTCAGTAACTTAATTTAGTCACTATCCTAGCTATTTACCTATGGTATTCACAGAGTAGTAACTAGTAATGAAAATAAGTTGCTTTGAAGCACTTGAAATTAGTCACTGTCGTTCTTCTTTGATATGACCGCTAAAGGTATCAATCTAGCTTGCTCTAAGCACCTCCGAGCTCTTCGGAGATCTTAACATAACGCCACTCACATACTCTTCAGGGTTCAACTTGCGAAAGCGCCAGTTCAGTGGTGACGACAGCAATGATTATTAGTACCAAAAAGCTCCTTATGGAACAGGACATATAACTTCCTATAACCGTCACAAGAACCATAGCTACCTATATAGCTATATATGATACTATACAGATCTCTCTCTAACTGTCCAAAAGATACATGTTTCTCTTTCATATGAACAAGTTGCTGATTGTCCAATAGCAGCTAGCTTAATCGCGATCACCTCACTTTCTTACAGTTGCCTAAGCACATCCAAGTTGCCCACTTTTTCCTTATTAGCACGCGGCACATATCAGCTCATGGTACAATTTAAGGAAATTTGTGCCTATAAATAGGATCCAGATTGTTAAATCCAAATCATCACTGGCAACCAACCAACAAACAGTTCAGCTTAGTTCAGTCAGTGAAAAAACGATGGCAGATACGCAGGAGACCACGATGGTGCTAACCAGCAATGGCCTACTAGGACCCAAGGTAATGAGGCAATATATACATGAAAGATCTCACTTTTGCAATCATGGATTTGCGCGCAATTAGATTCCGTTTTACATATCCACAGAGAATTAAATTCTCAAAGTGATCGAACAGCGTGTGACCACAACTTCTCTGCAAAATTCACGTGAATGCGTAAGTAATGCATTATTGCTAAAAATTTTCAGCAAAAGGATCAGGAGCTGCGGCGGTCGTTCTCGGAGTGCTCCAACAACGCCAAGACGCATCAACTCATACCCGCCGCCGCCGACGCCGGAGGCGTCGGCGGCCTGCGCGGAGGCCGTCGGCGAGCGGCTGCGGCGGGAGCCAGACGCCGGCATGGAGGAAGCCCTGCGATGGCACACGGCGGTGTGCCGGGACTTCGACGCGACCACCAGGCTGAACCCCAAGCTCTCCCTCGCCGGCACCATGAGGGACATCGCACGGAGGAGCTTCAACCGGCGGGCGTCGCCGGCGACGACGTGCCACGACGAGCTCCGCGCCTCCAAGACGATGGAGAGGACCCTCAGCTGCCAGCCCCGCTTCTTTGCATGATCGGCTTATCTCACATTAATCGTTATGCTTACTCTAGGTGTTCTAGTCCACTTTTTCCCTCTCACTGATTTGAATTTTTTTGGAGTAGCTTCATTTCTTTTCACTACGGGAGAAGCAGACATTAGCACCGGTTGGGAAAGCCCTTTAGCACCGGGTTTCCCAACCGGTGCTATGAATCCGAGGCTAAAGGTACCCACCTTTAGCACCGGGTCAAATAACCGGTGCTAAAGGTGGGAGCACTAGCAAAAAATATTTGCATATTTGCGTGTTGCGGGATTCGAACTCGAGACCTCTTGGCTCGCGTGCACCCACTAACCATCTCACCTACGGAATACACGTGATAGGATATAAGATGCGCTCCTTTTGAAGTAGCATGTGACACCCCCATTAGCACCGGATCGTATTTACGAACCGGTGCTAAAGGGCCTTTAGCACCGGATCGTAACACCACCCGGTGCTAAAGGGTCACCCTTTAGCACCGGGTGGTGTTACGACCCGGTGCTAAAGGCCCTTTAGCATTGTCTTTGAGAGGGTATTTTAATGCGTGTATATGCTGTGTGTATATCTGTCTTCTTGTTAATAAAGACAGGAAGTGTGAAGTGGTGGTAAGTCACTTGATAATTTCTCTAATTTGTAGTAGTTTATTTTAAAGAAAAGTCCATATTTCAATCTCGAACTATAGCGTATGTCCGATTTTCACCATTAAACTCCAAAACCAAACGACGATTTCCCTCTCACTGATTTGATGTTTTTTAGTAGCTTCATTTCTTTTTGTCTTTGAGAGGGTATTTTAATGTACACATGTTGTGTGTATATGTCTTCTGGTTCAATAAAGACAATATCATGAATTGGTCCTAGGTTGATAATTTTTCTTGTGGTTAAATCTATCCACTCGGGTTTGAATTTTACTTAGCATGATTGTTCGTATTTTTATTAATTTATTTTAGAATTTAGTTGGATAGACGACGTAATATTCATATAGTGTGAATATGCATGTGTTTGTGAGTATCTACTGTGTAAAGCATAACTGGTTCAATATCTCCCATGGTGGAGAAATGATGGGTTGTTTAAGATTGATATGATTAGCCATACATGAGAATTAGCTTATTTCCTATTTCTTCTAGATAATTAACGCAAGATAAATAACATTTTGTATTGACCATAGAAGACAATTATCATTTACTTCCTTTTTTTCATATCATGATTGCTTTTTTTATGCACGGCAATTACCTACTGGCCCTGCACTTTCCGAATCCGAGCTTTTGTTTCCTAATTGCCCCGTCCATGACATGTGCACCACATTTTATTTAGATGATGTTTCATAGTTGTTTAGATGTTTTTTGAAACCACATGCGCTTGGCTTGTTGGAGTATTATAAGCTTTTCAATTGAAGATCCCATTTGATCGACGAAGTAGGCCTAGAATCATAGAATTAAATTGGGCCCAAATCATTTCCAGTTTTTGGATCAAGCTGGAATCGCATTTGGAGGCCCATTTCGAAGAAATTGCGCAGCAGCTAAGTCCAACCAACCTCTACCCGCACACGCCGCTGATTCAGAGCTCCAGCCCTCTAATCTAGCATGCGGTAGGGGTTGGCGGCCGGGCTTGGGCTCGTCGGACGGGAGAGAGAAACAAGCGAAGGCCATCCGCGGGCACGCTTCGGCCGCGGCCGGTCGCGCTGGGCCTTCATGCTTGCGGATGCGTTGTAACATAAAGATGGACGGAGCATTTAAGCCCATCAAGTTTGTTGGGCCGGGGACCTTACCCAGCTAAGTAGCTAACACGAAATGAGAGTTTTCATTGTCCAATCAGAAATTCAGAAGTCAAAACACAGTCCTCGTATAACTGCTACTCTAGAACATTCAGTCATTCTCTTTGCTTTTGTCACAAAAAGTGAAAACTTCAGGTCAACTCTTTCGCTGCCTCACCACGCATGGACTTTGGTTAGATTTTTATGTGACGTTTATGAAGCTCAAACTACTTCGAAAGTCTCAACAATGTAGAGTCTCACCAATATTACATACATATAGAAACTAGAACAGCAGTATCCGATTGAGAGTTGCAGATAAAGATTAATTACATCACGTAGGTGGTTCTGAGCATTAATAGCGTGGGATGAAATCGCGCATGCATACACATGAAGCACTAGTACTGTTTTTATATATAATCCCACAGTAATATAGCTCCAGTTCCTCACTTGCAGGCACATCACAGGTGACTGGAGCTCCATGGGTCCATTTATCTTCCACCTGATCGGAAGACATTAAAAGAGAGAGAGAAGAGAGGCAAAACTATAATGAGATGTAATGTTGAGGAAATTTTGCATAACTAGCGGGAAACCTACGGCACTGGGTACGTCCTTTAGGGATCAGGCGCTTTATTTATAAACTAACGCTGTAATCCCTTCTTTCTGGTCCTAAGCTAAGGGTTACACATCAATTTAATGGATTAAAAGGTTATTTCACTACGTACATCTCTCTTTTCCTTCATATTTTTCTTATGACCAATTGATACTCCCTCCGTCCACCTTTGATATGCATATAAGTGAGCAGCACACAGACCAAGGAGAAATTAATCTCTCATAGCATGCAAAAGCTGATAGGCCATGCATTAAATAGGCTACGAATACCAAACAGACATGCCCAATCAGTCCAAGGCGGAACAGACTCCAACAACGAATACACATATCAATTTTAGACTTTTTCTCCTCCCTAATACGCATATCAAATCTGGACGGAGGGAGTATGTCACTAATTTAGAAGAATTTACATGGTATTTAAAACAATATAATTGAGGGATGTCTATTTAAATACGTTCACATAAATAAATACAGCAGATGAAATCTTACCTAGGGTGAAGTCTTTCCGGCCCTCCTGCTGAGAGTAAAATTGAGGCTGCTGCTGCATGATGTTGAACTGCAGGAAGCTCCTTATTGGGTCATAAGGAATGAAACCTTGCTGGTACTCACTCGTTGATGGCGCCCCCATCATGTTTACTGTCTGCTGTGCCCTCTCGTTCTCATCAACCTACACTTGTGTGACATTTAGCTTGTTAGAATCTTTTTCTTGAAAGGTAAGATGGCATTTCAGTAACTACAGTTCAAAGTTTTCCCTCAGAGTGATCACATTCTTCTTAATGACTAAAAGGTTACTTACCCTGCTCCTTAAGTACAAGTTGTCATTCTGCAATTCCATTTCCTGGAAAGATCATATTGTTGTTATAATCTGTTCAATGTTGAGGAAATCAATGAATTTTGTGATCGAGAGATAAAGTTTTCTTGTATGTGATCTTTACCTTTCTCTGCATGTACTCGAGTTCAGAGCATAGCACTTCGTTCTGCAAAGCAATGAGACGTCATGAATCGGACAAACACGAATTGAATATTTCTTTTCTGCGCAACACAACATATACAACATTATATGATTATCAGATTGTACCTTTCTTGCTCTAATCTTTACCAGGCCTTTATCCAACCTAGCCTCCAGCTGCTTAAGGTCCTTGTGGCTCATGGTTGTAATAGAATCACCTATCAGGGTCCTGAAGAACATCAATGGGTGAGCTCATATGTTCACCAAAGAAAAACCTTTTCGTTAGGTTATTAATGGACCATCTTGTACATTATAGTTCTGTACAAATATCAAACCTGTTGGAGTTCTGCAAGTTGGTGATCTGCTGCCTCAGCCTAGCAGATTCCTGCTTGTAGTGCTGCAAGTTTGAAAATTGGGTTCATTTAATTTAGTAATATTTATTACTGATATTATTCAATCAAATGTTAAAGGAAGCTCCTTTCACATCCAGGTAGAATAGGGCAGCCGCAAAAATTTAATGCTGAAGGATGTAATCAGTTATCAATTGCAAAATATCACCTACTCTAATTAAATTATTTGACGGAAAACTGTTTGCAGGAAAAAAGGAATTATTTCATGCAACAGTAGCACCCATGCCACTTAATCACAATAGCTATCATATATGTAAAATCCCCCTGTCGGTTTGAGAGAGAAAAAAAACTGGCATATGTAAAAAGCTGCACCACATAAAACAGTTCTGAAGCATGTATAATAAGCAAACGCAAAGTCTCTTCCAGCCTGATTTGTTATTTCATTAAAGCTACTGTTTCAGAAGAAGAAAAATGCAAGGTTCATGCAATACAGACGTAAAAGCCAAAAAAAACTACTATTCGGTTTCCTATGTTTTTAGCTACTACTGCATTCATGCATAAGTTATATGCATGGCAATTTCCGAGCTAGCTAGCAAATATAACCAGAGGTCCTAACATTTGCTTTCCTGAGTCAGTGGAAGTATTAAAGTATCCTGTCTACAAAAACAGATTGATAATTTAATAATCTCCCGCTAATCTGTGCAGTTTTCCCTTTCATTTGTCCAGAATATCCATGCTATCATCTACAATTTCAAACGCAAAATAATCAAAGTTGTCCAGAGGACAACCATACAAGCGCTGGTCCAAGCAAATGTGTCCTCTTGAGGATTAGTATATAGTACTAAATATCACTGGAATTTCTATCGTGCAATGACCAGAACTACAGGATGTATGTCCAGTCTGAAGATTTTGCTCAGAGAAATCATTTTTATCTGTAGAGCACAGTGGCATGGAATGTTGCCTACACTAGGATCAGAAGTACGAGTAGACTGCAACATCTAGGATATCAGGATCAAGGTTGTTGACTGATCGACATGATGTTACCTGGATAGTGACCTCTGCAACCGTACCAGCTGCGCTGGAGTTATCACTGGTCGCCTTCTTGTACCTCTCAATGGTTGCCTTGACGCTGCATACACACAGTGTACACTACCAGAGTTAGTAATACACACATGACACATGTATATATACTATGCTTACACATACATGAAGCAGATGATTTCCAGTGAACAAATATTGTATGTGGTGGATGGACGAAAAATTGCAAAAAGATTGCTGACCTATTCCAGGAAAGAAACAATAAAAATGATAATAGAAAATTTAACTAAAAAACAGATAATGGAGTTCCATAAGACACACCTAAACTAATAAAATTTGATGATCTTCCTGCACATTTTTTTAGGGAATTCCTGCACAATTATTTGCTACTCCTCTCTCCTTCCAAATATAAACAATTATAGCCTTCATTTTCTTTCCCCTAAATGTAACTAATCCTAGCTAAAACTTCTATTTGAATTTTATATTTATCTTTCATCGTTGATCCTGCTTAATATCGTGCTACTACACTCACAAATGAATGAGACATCTTTTCAAACAGCCTTATGCACAACTGCACAAGTCTAAAACAATCTACATAGAGTATATAACATATAGGCCACTGCACTAAGAACAATGTCGTCACTTCAGAATTCACATTACTGAAAGATAGTGCAATAAACATAAATGAACCAATACTCCAACCACAGTAAAACAAGTTTTCAATAGCATAAATGAGCCTAATAGCTAGGTGCTGCGTATACAAGTGCAGGGCACACTGCAGGTGCAATTCTTTCCCCACAGGTCCAGCCGTCCAGGCAAAGATGTGGAAGAGACCTTATAACCAGCTGGCACTGTTAGGAACGTGTCCAGCCGCGGAGCTAGGATTCTGCACTAGGGCCGGGTATTCCTTGTTGTGCTGTTGTTGGGATTTGTGGGCTGAATCAACATGTGAGCTTCATTGGCTGACTGAGTATATTCGTCTTTTTTATCAAAACATGGGTATTTCCCATGAAAAGCAAATCATACCCTTGGCGCCGCCCCTGCAATTGACATCGGTTCAACTGTTCAAGAATGTGCTGCCACTACAACTGCACAAGTCTTCCAGGATGGGCGCTACAGTGATTTTGCTCTTTACCGAGGACTTCTTTGTTTCATGTCTGAATTGAACCTTTTGTATTTTATGCTATTGAATGTTCTACCTAGCTATAGCTAGTTCCGCATTTTCATGACCCTAGCTTTTACCATCATATAATTATTAATAGCCATCTTATCGCGCTGGCATGCTATACGGAATATGCATCTATTGATCTTCCATTATTTTCTGATTTGCTCAGTGAAGAGTTTGACCCTAGCAGTTGCTTTTCAGGGAAGTGTTCTCCTAAATCCCATTTAGGAAAATTAATGGCTGGTTGAAAAGGTTTTGAATTAGCCATGTGGGTGCAATTTGACTACTACGTACAAATTACCATGTCCGACAGTACACATTAATAGAATAACCCTTGCATCTACTTTCATTTGTGGTGGCCTTATGATATCATAACTGAAGTCTATAGTATATGCTACTTTGGTAAAATTAAAAAGAAACAATTGTTGCTAAGGCAAAGAAGGGGAGGACATGCCAATGGAAATGACACACCTAGCTCCCAAAATACAAAATCAAAAGTATAAGAACTTTTTTGTTAATTGAGATATTGGCAAGATGCTTCAACTTTTAGAATTTATGCATACACATATAGAAGTATGGTTTCCTGCTGTGTTGAAAATTATTGAACACCATGTGGCATATTTATCGAACCAGTAACTAGTGAGGCTATTCTGACAAGTTTTCAATAACAATATATTTAGAATAAAATAAGAAAAATCAATCCAGCCAAAACATAACAAGTTGGAACAGTGAGATGGACTCATGCATTTGACATCGAAGTATACCATCATTCCCATTTCATTCATGAGTAAAATACACCGGCGGTCCTTAAACTTGTCCCGAGGTGTCATCTAGGTCCCCGAACTCTCAAAATGCATATTTGGGTCCCTGAACTTGCTAAACTGTGTCATCTAGGTCCAAAGATCCAAAAATATCCCTATGCATGATGGCATGGCTGCCAATTAAGCATAAAATTTTATACTATTTCTCTAACTAAATCGGTTATTTCCATCACAATAATTAAATAACTTTATTTGATTGTACCATATCGATAATTATAGATCAAGAGATGGACAAACATCAATAACATAGGGGTATTTTTAGAACTTTGGACCTAGATGACACGGTTTAGCAAGTTTAGGGACTCAAATATGGATTTTGAGAGTTCGGGGACCTAGATGACACCTCGGGACAAGTTCTAGGACCGCTGGTGTATTTTACTCTCCATTTATCATTGCACGCACACAAACATATCCAATCTCTAAAAAGGTCAGTTTTACATTACATGGGAGCAATGAATTGGGTTAATAATAGCCATATTTATAAATAACCCGGCTAGATAAAAAAATCTTGGTGGTTATTTATAGTGAAATGCAAGAAAAGAAGAGCTCAAATGAATCTTCGGAGAAATGTTTTTTCTATAGTGAATAAAATAAACAGTGCCTTACATGTTAATGGCAAATTGGAAATTACATTAACTTGCCGGTAAAGGCTACAGAAACTATAGATCTCAGTGCAAAAAGTTCTCAAGAGGCATATCCGCTTAAGTATCAATTTCAGTCTTGTCAAATAAACTGAGAGGCAATCGATCAGACAAAAATTACCAGCCTGCATATTGGCAATTCCCATACAAAAATTAACCAGCGGACTGTTGTATCACTTCCCTTCCCTCCCAAAGACAAAACATTTAAACAAAATATTTCAAAGACTGTCAAAGTATTTCCAAGACCAGGACAATGAAGAAAAGAAGAGAATCTATCTATCTCACAATCAGATTTACAAATCTCAATGCGTCCAGTTTTTTATCAGAAGAACAAAACCTTATCATTCTCGAGGCCATGCGTTGCCCACGGCATGGTTGCCTGCAAGCAGTGGACATCTATTACCCAATGGTCACAGAGGGAGAGTGGATAGAGAAGCCAGGGTCTCAGCTTTTATCTAGCCGGCCAGCCCTACCCTAGAGTGCCTTAACCACTCTGACCAGCTTGCCAGCTTTTCTTCTCCCCTTGTAGTCCCCCGATGCAACGCTAGCAAAGGAACTGGCCATGCCATTGGTGCCGTACACACAGCATTCACATCACACAAACACACAAAATGAAACTTGCTGTTTTTGGCCATTTTCCCCATCCCATCACCAAACTTTCAAAAATTCTCTCTCCAAACTTCACTATTCACCTATCACATCAAATCTCTTTCCTCATACATGGAGTACTAAACGTGGATAAATAAAAAAAACTAGTTGGATAGTTTTGATGTACACGACGAGACGAATCTTTTAAGCCTAGTTAGGTCATGGTAGGACAATGTTTACCACAAACAAACGAAAAATGCTACAGTGTCCGATGTGTCCGATGTGACATTTTCACTTCACTTTTTCTCTTTTCACATGAACTAAACACCGCCATAGTTACAAAGATGAAGCATATACTTTATATATGCCCGTGCTGAAATTAATCTGTTGTTAAGTTTCAAAAAAAAAGAAATTAATCTGTTGTTCAAATGAAATCTGAGCAAACTTTTCAGTTTTAGTCCTCATTTTTTCTGAAATTATGCTCATACCCTTCTCTGTAATAAAAATTGACACACAAGAGATACACCTTTATATTAAGCAAGGTCTAAACAATCACAATAACACCAAGTATGGTCCTTTTTATATACAATTATACAAATTGCACACGCTACCGTTTTAACTAATTAATGCATGTAATGCCTCTTTCCGTGCATGAAAATATAGGGTTCATTTCCCTTTGGATTTTACAAGAATATGGATTGACTTCATAATTATATCTTCATTTTAAACGACACTTAAGAGTAGTAGTTTGGTATCTTAGAAAAAGAACTATTTTTCCTCATGTCTATTGGTCACTGAACAATATTCTTACTTTAAGTGATAAACACATGTCAATCAAAGATATCAATGCAATCAGCATTGGCAAGGGGGATCTATGAAGACATATAACGATTGTTCTTTGTATTTGAGAAGCTGAATGCATACAATCAGGTAGAATAAATTTAATCTATCACTAGTATGGTGAACCTTTCATGCTGCTTACGTGTTTGTGCAACATGACGAAAGTTTGAAAAATAAGAACGATGCCTAATTAAGGAAAAAAGTTCAGCTAAACATTGGCCGTGTTTAGTTCCCGGTCACATCATCAAACTTCTAAAAATTCTCTCTCCAAACTTCACTATTCACCTATCACATCAAATATCTCTCCTCATGCATGGAGTACTAAACATGGTTAAATAAAAAAACTAGTTACATGGTTTTAATGTACACGACGAGACGAATCTTTTAAACCTAGTTAGGTTATGGTAGGACAATGTTTACCACAAACAAACGAAAAGTGCTGCAGTATCCGATGTGACTTTTTCACTTCACTTTTTACCTTTCTCCAGGAACTAAACACCGCCATTGCTTCTTCCAAGTTATATATAAGGTCGTGTCAAAAAAAAAAAAGTTATATATAAGGTTGATCACTTCAATTCTTTTCAATTTTATGTTGCCATTTTCTTCTGCGCTACTGTATCTTGTCTTGGTGGTCATAAGTACTACAGTGCTAGCTGGTGTCAGAGGGTCCTCCAGAGCTCTCGTGATGGGCATCACTTTAACATATGCAGCACAGTACACATGGATGGCTCTGATGAGGAGACAAGAACCATGCACCACACGCAGGGACAACAGTAACATCTACATCACACACTCCATCTGACCGTATGAGAGAGAGAGAGAGAGAGATGGTGAAGTTGATGATGGGGGCACATGGGGAGAAACCCTAACCCTAACACTATCCCATTGGCAGCAAAATAGACAGGATGAGTTGCATCTTTTTACCTTTCAGATATTACTACCTCTCTTTCTCTCTCCCACCCACTCACTCACTCACACACACACACACAATCCTGCATACAGTTACCGAGTTACTGCACTCCACGGGCGCACACCCAATGACCACCCGTAGCTAAGAGAAAGAGAATTGTTAGATCTGCTCCAGCATGACCAAAGCAACAAAAAGGAAACAGGGAAGAGAGTGTGGGAAAAGATTACTTGTTTTGTGTGAATATGCTTGACATATATCATGAGGTATGAGAGATCTAAGTCTCTCTCTTTCTCTCTCTCGGTTTCTCTCTCTAAGGAATAGAAGGGAAAGAATGTAAATGGAGAAAGAAAAGAAGAGGACCACCAAGCCAAAGCAAACGCAGGCACCCATTGCACACAAGAAAAGCTCACATCAGGCAGGCATGTACATGCTTCACAAAGCATACCCTGCACTGAATCTATCTAGACATCTAGCTCACCTCACAAGAACACAAAAGAAAACGGCAAAAGTAGCGGCAAACATCACACGGATGATGGGAACACACAACAAATTGAAGAAACCGTTGCAACTCCTTTCACCCTTGCTACTGGCCTCTCTCCAGTAGCATAGAAATAAGCACGACAGTTAATAAACAGCAACTCTTGTAGCAAAAAAAAAAGATGCAGCTTTCCTCTTCGCAGCAAGAAAAAGCTGGGAGCTAACTTTCTTGCTCCAATCCGGACAAGAATTCAGGATAACACCATGTGTCTAATCCTACATAGACTCCCTTTAATTTCCTCGGATGACTAGTAGGCATGTGTGCATTTGCGTTCGACTCTAGCTAAACAAAAAGTGCACGAAATTGGGAAGAACAACGAACGATCGAACCGACCTGTTGTTGGAGTACTCGTAGAGGCGGCCGCGGCTGGAGAAGACGATGAGCGCGACCTCGGCGTCGCAGAGCACGGAGAGCTCGTACGCCTTCTTGAGGAGGCCGTTGCGGCGCTTGCAGAAGGTCACCTGACGGTTGGTCGTGTTCTCGATGCGCTTGATCTCAATCTTGCCTCTCCCGGCGTTGTTCTTCTCTGCTGCAGAAGCGCCGGCCGAGCCTGAGCCCGGAGAGGACAGCGGCTCCGGCTCCTTCAGCTTGAGCCCCGTCGAAGTCAAGGTAGACTGCCCATGACCAGCAGAGAAACCACCCCACTGGAAAATCAACAAGTGAAAGCACACACAAGGGGTGTGTTTGTGTTCATATCTGATGGATCTGCGGCGGAAACAATGAAGAACAGCGAGAGAGAGAAAAAAGGAGCAAGCTTTATTCAAGGCAAGAGACAACAATTACCATGATGTCCGTGGATGGCGTAGCATGTTCTTCTTGGATATGCATCCTCTCACTCTTTCTTCAGCTAGAAAGCTAGGAGAAAGAGGATTTGTGTTGAAGGAGAAAGCTAGGTGGGAGAAGGAGATGGAGTGGTGGTGAGTCAGTGTGGTGGTAGCTCTGGGCAGCCTCTATGGCCTTTTTGTGTTCCTTGCTCCTGGACTCGATCTCTATGTTCCGTTCCCCTCTCTACCTCCTTTATATCTCTGTACCAACATTTCCATGCCTATCCTTTCATATTTTTAATTTCACCAATTTGCCATGACTTGCACAATTTTAGGTAATCAATTAGGTCCATTTGGGAGGTGGGAGTTTTACAGGGTTCTAGAGGGGAACTTAGCTAGATTATTTGTTTACTGTTAAATTCCTTGCGGCTACACCGAAATTGAGCTTACATTTTACTTGATTGGGAGCTGCAAACCACTGGGGAAATTTCGGAGCAGTTTCTCAGTTTCCTCTTGCAGCTTGCCTGAGCTTTTGGAAAGTAGATACTGGAAATGGGAACTTGGTCAGTAGCTTACTTTAACTTTGTAGGCTCAAGTTGTATCGTCCCTATTTTAACAAAACTTGATATGCGCAATAAATAAAGTTCTAATTAACTTTGCAATGTACTTGTAATCGAGCTAATTTCTGCAGCATTGGGTTCTCCATGAACTTTCCTCTAATTCATGAAAATTTTTGTTAGCACATATAGTTTGGTACTGCCTGTAGTAAATAAAAAAGAATAGTGAGATGTTTTATCCTTGAATTCGGCAAGATGCAACTTTATTTCATCATTAGATCTGAAAGAAAGGTTGTGAATAGCTTTTTTTTCTCGAATAGAAAGGTTGTGAATAATTAACATCAGTAGTGTAGCAGGCTTTTTAGAAAACATGCATAGACATGCATGCACACTTCCATAGCAATTTTCAACTAAATACTCACCGTGTTTTCCAGGGTCAAAGCAGATGGAATATAATGGCTTGTAATTGGAGGTGTTATACATTTAATGAATTTACACGCATTGCTAGCTGGTGACGAGGACGTCCATGAAATGAACAAGGCACATTCACGTATGGGCCGGCCTTCCCATGTGAGCCCTGCGCAACGCAAGCCATGTCTCGTCTTTGTTTGGCACACACACACACTCAGCCGCACGATATATGTCAACAACAGATATGATACCGATCGATCAGTCGATGCCGATGCCCAATGCCAGTGCAAGCACGCGTACTAGCAACCTAGCTACGGCCTACGGAGTACTAGCTCTCCTTCCCCGGCTACCGTCCGGCCTCGCTGGGCCCGCCCGGTCTCGCCGTCTTCACGCTCCATCTCCTCCTCCGATCCGATCACCGCCGGCCGTGGGGGCCCCGGCGGCGATCCGATCGATCCACCGCCGCGCCGGCCGCGCGCGTCAAGGACGGTACGTGACCGGTGACGATCGATATCGACGCGCAATTGTACGCTCCCGCATACGTGCGCACACCGCCCATCGATCATCATCACTGCATGCCCCGTCGCCGTCGACGGGGGAGAGAATCTGGAAACACCCGGCCGGCCGGCCAGCCGGCGCATGTGTGTGTGCGTTGCGGTGGCCGGCGTGGTAAGCGACCGGCGAATCGAGCTGTCGAGGTCAGCTAGGTAGCTAGGGTGGTGTGGCTTGCGAGCTGAGCCCGGCACGCCGCCGCCCGGCCGGCGTTGTGTTCTCGGCGCGTACGTTCCGTCCGGCGGCTGAGCTGTGGATGCCGCCGGTGGTGACGGGTGGTGCCACGTCAGGTGATCGAGGACCGGTCGGTGAAACGGAGGTGATTCAGATCGATCGAGAGCTGCTTGCTTGGCTGCTGCAAGATGGTCATGGGTGTGGTGGTGGCGTCGTCACGTACATGCTGCCACACATAGACGAGGCTCCAGCTAGCTAGCTAGCTGCAACTAGTACATACTACGAGTACATAGCAGCTCGCAAGTTTTGACATGGGGAGTCACGGCGTCGGTGAGCTCTAGCAGTGTATGGCATATGGTGCATGGTCTGGTGTAATTTTTACCTGGTGATCTGAGGCTGGCCGGGGTTGGGCAAGGTTATACGTTTAGAGAGGAAAAGATTTCTCCTTTCAGAAGGGGCAGCAGGCCGGAACAATTAAAGAGGAGAGCCATGGAGTATATGGTAACATGCATATGGTGCATATATGCATGATGGTTTGGTGAAATTCTTTACCTGGTGATCCCTGGGGTGTTTGGCGGTTGGGCAAGGTTCAGACTTCAGAGAGGGAAAAGATTTCTCCTTTGAGAAGAGGGGGCAGGAACAATGAATTGAAAGAGGGCAGGTTACTGCTTGAAATTCCTCAAAATGCATGCCACTTCAACTGCTTGATGCAGAGCCAGCAGGAGCAGATTTCATCCTGCATATATGGCATAGAGATCGAGCAGCACTACTCGTATCATATCCCTGACGATAAATGAGACCACCAACTAAGATTTGGTTGGTTGATATGCTTGCCATGAAGTGCTACTGATCGATCTGGCAGGATATATAGCCTTTGTGAGCAGGAGCAGTACATCACACGAAGCCGCATTGGATCCAGCATCCAAAAGATCGAGCGAGATGGGCGCCTTCTCTCTCACACATCTTTTTATTCCAAGAAAAGATAATGGCAGAAGAAACACTGTTTTTTTCAGGAAACTGAAGATACTTTTTTTTTGAACGGATGGCGAAAGCTTACGCTTTCCCACGTTTTTATTAGAAGAAGAGAGTTGGCCCTGTTTATAAGGAAAACCGGGCCCAAAAACCATACAACTTCGGTCCGAAGACCGTACAACTTGAGAGGTATCATACCATCTCACACAACTCCGGTCCATCGACCGCATAACTCGGGTAAGGAACCCCGAACAACTCTACAACTCCGGTAGGTTGGATTGGGACATCAAACAGCACCTGGGGAGGACGACGCGGGGGCGTGTTTTTTTAGGATCGCTCGGAAATTAGGTTGTGGAAACCGAAGATACTCGCTAGAAGAAAGATGGGGTGATATAATTACTAAGCTGGCTAAGGATAAGCATGGTTTGTTCGATCAACATCAGCTGTACGTGGAGTATTCGATCAGTACACGGATTGTTTAGCCTTCTCGCTTATCGCCGAAGATGAAGATTATAAGCAAGCAACAAGCAACGTGTATTGCTTGCTAGCTGTACGTATAGTACTTGAGCAACAGCATATATGCATACATGGCTGGCTGGTTGCTGACCACACAACGGCTTTCTGTTCAGCCATTTACTACACACTGCCCTGGTAGTGCGTAGTGCCTACCGACCCGAGCAGCCTCTGAAGAAAGTCCCAAGTGCTGATTCAGGGTCCAACAACACGGTGTGGTTTCCTCGGACGGCAGCTCAGGTGTGCCCTCCCTTAATAGAAACAAAAACTTAGTATCCTCTTCTGAAACTTTTTCTTTATCATCCCTGTATATTCTCTTTTTCTTTCTTGCTCAACAGCAACGTCCAGTAGTAAATGTACGAATAATTGAAGGATTTATTTGGTGCCGTTTGTTGCTTCAGATCGAGTTCAGCGATGCGCAGCGTGCAGACTGCAGGAAACTCCATCCGATCCGCCGATCAATCAGTCCATCGATTCTACTAGCTGACGACCAACGACGACGACGCGTGAGTACTACGCTGAGATGATCATGAGATGCGCAAGCACATCAAGGTTTGTGCCGGCCGGCTTCTCATCAGTCCAAGTCCAAGGCTGACGCGTGTCACATCGTTGTTCTTGATGGCCTGACACGTACTCAAGGACGACTGGGCCGGCCGGGACTTTGAGATATATCGATGGATGGACACGACAGCGTACGAAACAGATCCAACCCGGCCCGCACGGGTCTGTCAGTGGCCTAGGGGATAAAAGCGTGCCGTTCCCGTCCGCTCCCCATCAAATCTAGAGATCAGGCTTTTCGATCTCCCCATCTCTCAACTGTAGTACGTGTCACCTACTCGTTGGAGTGTTGCACGTACATTCATGCATGCATCACGCTTGCTTTCGGCGTGTCATATGGTCGCCAAATTAAGAACAGCTCCTAAGAGCTAGAGATGGAAATCAAACAGATTACTACTAACTCCGATCCTGACAATGCCATTGGAGCATGAAATGCTTTTTATATATTAAAACGGCTGGTTTGCATAGTTTTAACTAGATGAACTGTGAGTTTTTTTTTTGGTGCTAAGCCACGTCTTTTATTATTTTGCTTAATTTCATGACAGTAATTGAAAAGTCATTGAAATCATACATTTTTTTCTCATGAAGAAAATATATAATCTTAGATCAGCAATGATTATTATGTCTAGATAATTGTACATCACTAGTTTTCAAGTTTTGGCGTGTGCAGGGAACTAAAGATTTAGTTTGAATTTTTCCGAGTAAATTTGAACTTCAGATAATTCAGCTTAGAGGATCCTTATTAGGGGCAAAGCCAAAAATTCGTCATTCTTTCTTTTTCGTAGGGGGGCAGAGGCATTAGTGCTAATTTTTTTAAAAGTTATTCGAATTTTATTTTTTTTCGTGCAATACGAGGGCATGTGCCCCTTCCCTTGGCTAAAGAATTCATCTCTTTGTCAAAGTCCTACATGGATCTCCCGGAGATAATCTCCTAGATGAATGAAAAACTTTACATATTATAAAATTGTATTCCCATCAAAGAAACATTATATTCGATCCAGCAAGGAATGTCCTATGCATATTTGGAACGGCCAAGGCAACCGTTGAGACGATGGCACTGACTCATCAACAAAGAGCATACTTATAGGGCTATAGACCTATAGTACTCGTGTTGCAGGACGTGGACGTCGAGAGGTGGAACGGCCAATGAGGGATGCAAGGGTTCATCATGACGACATCATCATGGACCGCGGGAGGAGGGCATGAGACGGCAAAGCCTCTTTATGTAACAGGTCAATGGGGAGAAGGCCCGCTCCTTGGATGAGAGCTGGTGAAGACGATCTCATGGTCGCAATAGCATTGCGAACACGATATTGATATCCTATTTAGACATGCATGGTTATCACTTTATTTAGACATGCATGTTAAGACCATTGAGAGATTCCTTACATTTTTTTTATACTAGCTTCCTTACATTGAACTGAGCTGTTGCCCTGCATGCGGATCAGACACAAGAGATCCATTTACCTAGAAAGATAGGATATGTACGTCTGCTGGTCCTTCGGAGGAATGCTCAGATCATCAGGAATAGAAAAGACACTAGTCTAGCTAACCTCTCTGTGTAACCTTACTCGAAAGAAAGCATTCGGTGTCCGGTGATCCCCAGTCCGTCGTCGATCGCAGCTGGACAACAGCGAAAGGTCGTGAAGGAGTGATCGAGGTGCTTCATTGGGGTGCCGGGCCCAGGGATAAAGTGTGATACAGCAAACCAGAGTCATGGCTACTTTGTACATCTGCTTGCAAGCTTGTTCCCTTTCTCCTTCAGCTTTGACGCCCCGGCCCAGCTAGCCCTCCAAAGGCCTGAATGATCTGCACTTCTCGGCCACTTATCGCCTGATGGTCACCATGGCACACAGCAAAACTGATCGGTTTGCATCGGTAAATTCTTGCAGCATCGTGCAAGCAGACAGCAAGCCAAAAGGATCACATCAGTCGTTAGCTTGGTGCAGTTTGTTTAAGCTTTTAGACCTTACCTTTCACAATCAATAAACTATAAGCTGTTTTTCGAAATCTCTAGCTGAAACAAGCAGGGTCTTAGAATGCAAGTTGTACACGGCAAGGTGCAGAGAATTTGATCAACTAACAGCACCTATGTTGTGGTCCACTACTGTAATTGCTATGTACGTAATCTTTTGAAGTCTGAGAAGTTGTAGCCAAGATAGCTCCTAAAATAACTCTCATTGCTTGGATTCTTGAATGAGTCTATTGAATTGAGGCATCATGTAACATGGAGATCGAGGTGGTTTGTGTCCATGTATGGAAGGATTTTTCAGCGTTGGCGCTAAATAAAACGTAAGCTACAGCTCCAGTTTCTGAACCTTTGTGCTCAAACAACCCAGCATCAAGATGTATTTCTGAGTTGGGAATTTTTGTGTGTGTTTTTAAATTATAAACGCTCGGAGTCTGACAAGGGAAAAAGAAAGATGAATAGTTTTCAAACCGAGGGATCAATCAGATCACTTGTTGCTTGCAATCATGGCTGGTGAGTGACAGAAATAGCCCAACAGGGCTGCAGTACTGGCGCACATACGTGAAAGACTAGAAAGGAAATGGCGTGCAGGAGCCATTCCATCATCTGAAACTGCATGTGGAGAGGAAAGAAAAGAGAGCAAACTGAATATGGTTTTGTTAGGTGAGAAAGGCACTCGTCACACCGTGTGTAGCAATTTATTTAGCAAATCAACAAAATCGAGCCATATATCATGTAAAAGGGTTATTTCAGTAAAACAATCAGGTCATGAATATAATGGGTTTCAGGTAGGCAGGTAAGCTACAATCTCTCGCAGAAACATGAAAAATCTCTGCGCAAACCGGGTTTTCTCTGCAGTCTGCACAAACAGATTCTCTGCGCTGCTCCAGCAACCATTACAAATGCACGAAACTTACTGAACTATGCAAATCATTCCTTTTTAAAAAAGATGGAGGAAGTGAACTTGCAAAACTGTAGAAGCAATACGCATCATCAATCATTAGCTTAGCGAGCGCCTTTGGCACTGTTGTGGAGTGTGCTTGATTAGGTGAGTTGTAGCAATTGGCCCACGGCCTGCCCAATACAAAATTGGTGAGCCCAAAATGATCACCCAGCACCAGCAGTCGTGTTTGTGGCTCTCACTTGCACTTGGGCTATCAGTATGCTCCACCACTGGGCCAACTATTACAAAGCCCATAAAACGGTCCATGCAAAGCTTTTCTAGTCTTTCCCGTCATGGCTTTTCAATCATGCTTGTCTAGAGAGAGAGAGAGGTGACAGAAGCTATTTTCTTTAAAAAAACAGACATGAAACCTCATATACGAGCATGCACAATAATCATCCATATGATGACATCATAGTCATATTCATACCCAAACTCATGTGATCATCTTCGAGAGACAATGTTTATAAATCTTGATATTGATGGAATCACCGTGCAAACTTAACCACCAACACCGAACCATTTGCAAAGCTAATTTTTTTTGTTGGCCCTTTGCCTCTAGATGGAAAACTGAGAAAAGAACCCAGTGTTTCCAGAAGCACAGGTAGAACTCCATATATGTCTCCCTTACCCTTAAGTCCATGCATCATGTAACAAAATATCTCTTGCGGGTAGGCAGAGGATGACGTACTATCTCAAAATATCTCTCAAAGAGGCCTTGAAAAGCTCATCACAACTAGCATATATGGTGTAATGAGGAGCTCTCCCAGCCAAGCTATAATTCTGAAGACGATCGAAGACGTCGCCATCAATCTTTGCCCGGGGCGTTGCATCGGTGCCGGAATATAGGGCCTTGTGGTGTGCAGCGTTTTCTGATGAGGAGTTGCGTTGGTGTGCTGGCCATGGTCCCTGCTGCGTCTAGTTCTGACCTAGTACCACTAGCCTCTCTCGATCATCTACATATACGTGCGTCGTTTTCGGAGCCCATATGGGCGTGGATGTGGTGTGGGATACGCTCCCATTGATACGGATCAAATTTTCAGCACCATGCCGGCCGGATCGAATTTAAGACGAGATAAGACGGCGCCAGTTCTCCTTTCGAGATGCCGGTGGGCTAGCACCTTGGTGATGAGCGATTGACAACACGGTGTGCGTGTGACGTGTCTCTTGGCTGGTGCGGTTGCAGGTGACAGGTGGAGACGAGATACATGCGACGACGAGTGAAGAACGGAGATAGGATGCCATGCTGACGAACCGTGGGACGGTGAAGGGTGGATCGAGGCTCGCGTTCGAGGGACAGGCGATCGTGCGATGTACGTCTACTGTACCTGGCTGCATGGCGGGAGGACATCGTCGAGGGAGGTTTCCGGATTACGCCACAAAATCTGGGGTTCGCTGGTTGAGCCACAAAGCCATGCATCGTACCGGGACGCTCGTGCGGCGGGCGTTGGTCGAAGATGGAAATTCCGGCGATCGCGATACGATTTCGGATGGTCGTGTGGCGACATTGCGAGGATCACATCGCGGAGATGGAGGGATCGCGGACATCGTGGAATTTGCCATGGAGGACGTTAATTGGAAATAAAATTCCTGCCGTTACGCGTTGAAAATTGAGTCCTAATTGATTGCGTATTGGCAGAGTTGTAATTTAGGTAGGCCACCCTTTAGGGATATAAATACGTGGCACCTGGGGTTGGGAGACGTATTCCTTTTGCTACACCTCTGATCGTCGTTTCGGTCCGACACCTTTCGTCCTCAGTTTCCTGTGCTTTCCTGTGCCGCACCACTTGTCACTGGAAAAAAGCTTGCCACGGGTATATGCACAGGCATATATGTGGCTTGTTGTTGCAGGGCCTATTTGGAAATGTGTAGAAGTCTTGAAAATATATTTCGACCTATATATCATTGATTTTTAAATACAGCAAAGGACGTAAATGTTCACATCCCAACTAACGCATGGAAATATATGGATTGCCTGTAAAAAAAAGAAAATATATGGACTGAAGTGTTGTTGCTATCGCCGGCCTGTCTTTGAGGAGGCCCTGCTACAACCCATACAGAGCTCTCTACCCCTACTAGTGACTGGAGAAAGATGCCACTAAACCCTATAGCATGCTATTTTATTTTATATATCTAAACATTGCTTGTACTTTCTAAAATCGAGATCACCTTGAGTTGAATCTGTTGGTGTAAATTTCGGATGCTAAACTTGCATATAATTCGACTAATTATTGTTTAAAGTCTACAACATTTATTTTTTTTTCAAGAAAAATGACGGGCGGAAAGGGTACTGTACAGAAACTAGAACATTGTAGCTAAAGTTGATAGACATTGATGACCCTGTCTAGCGCGAAAGTCCATTTTCACGGACACCTTTCCAGTTTGAATATAAGAGCTAGATCCATTGATGCCGTTGTTTCTGTCCAGAGAGAGTTGTTGGCTGTTACGCAGCAGTGCGTTAACTGTCAACACAGGACACTTGCCCACTGACGATGCAGCAAGTGTTTAAACGCCAAGAGGGCCACGCTTGCGCTGCCCTGCCCTCTCGTCTCGTGCTCCCGCCTCCCGGTACGACGGTGGATCCTTCCCGTGGCTAGCTGCAGCTGCTGTGATCTTTCAGTGGCTGCTCCATTTAAATTGGTTCTTTGTTGCTCAGAAATTTTATTGATTTACTTCGAATTGCCGCCACGGTATAAATTAAGGTCTACGAAAGTTCGTCTGTGTCAAATATATAGGATTTATTTGCATATGAAAATCCATTTGTTTGAAGGAGGCAGATCATGTGTTTCTTGATGTAGCAACTCTACAAGCCATTAAGTACCAGGCAGATTTAAATCTAATCAGCCAGTTGATCGCATCGTCTTGTCATCTTCGCTATCCCTTGGTGTATATTATATATTGATGGGAGAAGTTCAACCTATGCTTTTGCATGTACCATTTTCGCCTCACTAAGACTATGTTCAGTTTGACGACTATTCATATACAATAGTGTGTGGAGATTCAGCCATACCACACCACTGGGTTCTCTCTCTCTCTCTCTCTCTCTCTCTCTAAAAGGAAGAAGAGCAGAGGAAACATTATTGAGGAGAGTAAACTTTGTTGTGGCACTAACCAGACCTTATTACATGCGCTTCATCTGCATATATATGAGGTTACCAACAAGGGGTGGAAAAGGCCCACCTGCTGTCCAGCATGGATGGAGTCGTTTTCATCCTCCGCTTGGAAACTGGATGCACTGAATCAGGTCTACTCTGTTGCAATGATTGCACCAAACAGCTAGGTGATGCAAGTAGCTTGCCCCTTCATCACTTGGCTACCAAAAAGAAAAGAAACAAATGGAGGAGGCTATGGATGCGGAAACATCCAAAAAAGCAAATGGGGATCGGATATGTCAATTACATCTTGTCACAATTCAACTTGAAAACGAATAATGCTATATATATCCTAGAAGAAAAATAAATACTGCTATTTATGGATGATAGATACACATTTTGCTTTTTAGAAAACAATATATTTCCTTTCCAATTTAAAGCACAATATTCATTTCTAATAAAATATATTTGATATCTTATATATGTTCGTACTTTATTGACTTTGTAGAGCTATGTAGTATATCTTTTATGAAAGATACAAAGTGGATTAACCTACAGAATCCATGCCTTTTATTCACACAAGTCTTGCAATGCCCTATTCGCTTGGCTTATCAACCACTAGCCAGCAGTATTTTTCTTTAAGCAGAAATCAGCACCAGCCACCAGCTAGCCAGCAGTATTTTTCTTTCAGCACAAATCAGCACCATCGACCCGCCACCAGCCAAACGAACAGGCAGCAACTTTGGATTAGGTGCATGTCTAGATTCTTTATGGTGAAGCAGCATGTCTATACGGTTCTAAGTCTTCAGTCAGATTAATTAGGTGCTTGTGCTTACACCTGATGTGTGCATGCGCTCTTTTATGGTGAGTACGTATGTGTATATATGTACATATGAGTGATTTTCTTTTTACTCTGTCAAAAATATAAGGCAATCAAGTAGCTAGTTTTTTATGTTATTGTAATTAATTTTGTAATCCAAATGAGCTGCGACAATAGATAAACAAGTTGATACGAGTCGACCCATCCCCCATCCAATATTGTCTCCTCTGATCCAGGCACCCCGTTGCGCTACCAAGTATGTTGTCAAAAAAAAAAAAATCTAGCATGGTTGTCTATGTGGTTGATTGCGGTTATTCATGTCAAATCACGATTTGACTCCAAGCAGTGATGATCACTGTGACTTTTACCACATTTTCACTACATGCATGTGCATCGCACATTGCTATCTAAAGAGATTTAGTGAAAGCAAGAGAGGGATCTCAAGGCAATTATGGGTTACTGTACTAGTCTTTTTTCCAAAACAAAATATGACTAGTACTAGCTAGAGCAGTGATTACGATTTGGAGCGACTTTGTTTGGCCTTTGGGATAGGTGGCACAACAAGCCAGCTGACGTGGCAGTGCCACATCAGCAGTAAGGTGGAGTAGATAAGATGGAAATACAAGTGGGACATGGATATTAGAGCTCACGAATCACGATCGTTGGACGTGATTGTGTTTCTGTCAAATATATCCAATTGCAAACATGAGCATTTCTGCAATTTTTCTCTTAGCGAGTCATGACAATACAGAAGTTTAGTATCAATGTGATCGTGCAACAAAAAAGAAAGGCGGAATAGGCGATGTCGAGCATCAATTTTTCATGGAGACCAAATTTATCTCTCAATTTTCATTAACCTTTAAAAGTTAAAGAAAAAATCGACTTTCAAGGCAAAATCGAGGGACGAGATCGTCTATTACACACAAAAAGGACTGTGTTTTATTCACACCAAATATATTGTTTGATCGTGATGCAAAACTTTATCTCAATCTATACCGAATTTTGTCTCAAAATGGATTAAAATCATGGGATAATGGAATTTTACTTGTTTTTCTACTTTTATACAAGTTGTGTTCTGGGTTTATTTTTTTGGTATTGTACCTTATGTCACAAAAATATTTTAGAAACTTTTCCAATAATTTTGAGCTTTTTATATTAGCTAACCATCGAGATATGAAATGTATGAGGAAATAATCAGGAGAAAAAAACTATCAAACTATATCCATAGGCTATATATACTTCCATACGTATCATTTCTCCAACTTCATTTCAAAGTGAAACAGAACTCATCCCAAGAGAAAAAGAAAAAAAAACTTTCATTGCCATTACCTCATTGGACCAATTTAATAGTTTGAGATGATAATTTGAGATCCCAAGCAAACAAAACAGACTGAATATCATCATGGTAGTAAAAATAGTTCTAGTAAGACATTTTGCTGGATGCATAAACATATTCACCCATGGAAAACTGATCGATCACTACTTGTGCCATAGAAGTAGTTAGTGGTCAGTCTATTATCTCCTTGTGCCATAGTACTGATGGTCACTCGTCAGTAAGCACGATCGAATAAAAGTGGCGACTTTGATGGCGGGTGTAATTGTGCGGCCATCAGGCCTCGATGCCTCGTCGAACAGTAGCCGGCGACGTCGCCCCCCTAGCTTCGTCCCCGGCCTCCCCTCCACCGCGCCCACGCCACGAATCCATTCCATTCCCATTCCTCCGTCCTCCCCACGCGGCCTCCATACATAATACCCCGCACCGCCACCACCAAACCACCCGCGCAAAGCCATCGGGACTCGGCATTCGATTCCCGGCAAGGTCCACGCGCGCGCTCCTCTCCTCTAGCCTTGCTGGTTGGCGCGTGCCCGGCCCCTCGGAGAGAGAGAGAGAGAGAGTAGCTCTGCTTCGCCGGTGCCGGCGGCGGCGGGCCGGCCTTGTTCATGAAGGTGCTGTGCAGCGCCTGCGAGGCGGCGGAGGCGAGCGTCCTCTGCTGCGCCGACGACGCCGCCCTCTGCGCGCGCTGCGACCGCGACGTCCACGCCGCCAACCGCTTGGCCGGCAAGCACCAGCGCCTGCCCCTGCTCGCCCCCGGCGCCCAGAGCGCCGCCGCCGCCGTGTCGCCGCCCAAGTGCGACATATGCCAGGTGCGTTCATTCGTTCTCTTCTCTTCATCAAGATGCTGTTGTTTCTTTCTTTGGACTCACTGGGCTTGATCCACTCGCCTCCGGGCCGGCGGCGTGTTCAGGAATGCGACGCCTACTTCTTCTGCCTCGAGGACCGCGCGCTGCTCTGCCGGAGCTGCGACGTCGCCGTGCACACGGCCAACGCCTTCGTCTCGGCGCACCGCCGCTTCCTCCTCACCGGCGTCCAGGTCGGCAAGGAGCTGGACGACCCCGCCCCGGAGCAGCCGGAGCCGCCGCCTCCCCCGCCGCGCCAAAGCTCGCTCTGTTTATTTGATCGCCGGTCAAAGATTCGATTTTTATTGTTAGATTATTAGGATTAGTGATATAAGTGGCATTCTGATGTTCCTGTGATCGGCAGGCCGACAGCGCGAAGCTCGGCGGCAGCGCGGGGGGCTCGCCGTACTACCGCTCGTCGTCGGAGGACAGGGAGGCGAACGAGCTGTTCGGCCAGGTGCCGGAGATCCAGTGGTCGGTGCCGGAGCTCCCCTCCCCGCCGACGGCATCCGGCCTCCACTGGCAACACGGTGGCGGCGGCGGCGGCCCCGACAGCACCGCCTTCGTGCCGGACATCTGCTCCCCGGACAGCGCCGTCCGCCGCTGCTTCCCGACCGCCGCCGCAGCAGCAGCAAAGCGCCAGAGGAATCGCTAGCGCGGTCGCCATGCGCTGTTCCGGCCTGTAGCTCCAGACAGCTGCATACACAAACCCAACAGACAGCCGCCGTTGCATCCATGACGGTAGAACACTGACCTGATCATGGGTGTGGCGTCGTACTGCTGTCGTGTGTGTAGTGTAGCTTCATTTTGCCATGGTGGTGCTTCAAATCAATCAAGCTAGGAATGAAGATGGTGGCGTGGTTGAGGTTGACGTTGTATCGAGCGAGCATCGTCAATCCATGGCGACGGTGAGACCGTGAGAGTAACGGGGCTTGAGATGAGCTGGTGTGCGTGTTTGGCTGGTGCATCTAACACTGGACGATGGAACGGGCTGGAAACTGCTAGCATGATTGACTTCCTGATGGAGGTCCCGAAACTGATGCGCTAACCGATAGCTTAGACACCGGACAGGCGGACAGTACCCCGTACAGAAGATTGATGCTAGCTGACGATGCTTCGTTTTCTTGTCCGTTCAAAAGCTTGTTCTCAGTGGATAGGCTCGATCAGTGTAACAAATTATTATTACAGATGATAGAGATGCTTGTACATTACATGAGGGTTGTCTCCAACTATACCTAGTTAGCTATCTATATAAACATATTCACATCAACCTTTTTCCTTGGCGTAGAGAATTAGAAGTTTAGAACCTATTTGTTTGAGTTTCTGTGTTGTTTTTCAGTATAAAAAACCAGAAGCTCAAACAATCAGCGAACTTCTCGCTTTGCTTCCGGAAATCCAAAAGCTCATAAAATTTGAGTTTATATGAAAAGATGAAAAGCTTGGTTCTATGAGTTTTTCATAGCTTTCTGAGCTCAGAAAGATATAAACATTATGTAAAAATTAGTATTAGTTTTTTAGAATCAAAAGCCTGCATCAGCTTTTTAAAAAAGCTACAAAAGCTGCAGCTCAAACAAATACGCCCTTAACAAGGAGAGTTTCATCTATATAGCTTTTAAACACAAAAATATGTAGTATATAGTCAATTCACATATAGCAACCAGCTTTAACTATTGAAGGTGCTCTTATTATTTTTCAGCTAATTTGACCCAATTCAATGGCCATGTTTTTTAAATAATAAAATGACTTAGAATTTGAGTAAATGATCAAGCCAAATGTTGAAATAAATAAAAATAAACATATCCAATACGCATGGCTGGCATGTTTATGAAGGTTTATGAATAGTGATACAATCAAGATGTTCTCTTATAATGCATAGCCATGTTGAATCAAAATATAGGCATCTTCTTCTTTCAAAATTAGCACAACATCGGCCTCGTCGTCTCTCTTCCTAAAGACATGTTCACTCTTTCTCCCTCCTTGATATTTTACCACTCCTACCATCCTTACCCGAGGCTGCAACCTTAGTGTCGAAGCCGAGGGCAGAGCACACTGCCACGTGACCCAATCTGTTCAAGCCCTATGTGTGGAGGTGACTGGGAGGTGCATGTCTCTAGGCATCAAGACCCGGCCACAGTAGCGGCGTGTGCCGCGAGTCCTTGGCGCTAACATAGCTATGGGAGGCAGTCTCCTCCTCCATGGTTGTCGCGCAGCTGGCGCGGAGGTTATAAGTAGGTCGGCCATGTCTATGGGGCAACCTCCACTTTTCATTTTGGATCTAAGGAGATACACGGTGAATAAAGAAGGGGGTGGAAGAGGTCGAAGCCAACGCTCTTAGGGCAACTCAGCAGACCCTCTAAATAAGCCCCTAACAAAATTTAGAGGGTCAAATAAAAAGTTATAATCCAGCAGGCCCTCTACTTGACCCCCAAAATTTCAAATTTATCCTCTACTCTCCGTTCCTTAAGGTCTCTATGAAGCCATTCATTCTTAGAGGTTATTGCTGAAGTTGGAGCAAATTCTAAGGCCCTTAGAAATAAAAGCAACCTCGATTTAGTATTTGGAGCTTATTGCTGGAGTTCATCATAGCAACCATATTTGCTTTTGGGATGGAACACGTCTTGGGCTGCTCATCGGGGCTCTATGCCGACAATGGCGTTTTGAGCGTCCCGGTAGGGGAGCCATAGTCGTGGCGGCCATTGTGACGAGGAACATGATTTGGATTATGAGGGTGACAGAGAGGTTGTCTTGCCCAGGCCCTTCCATGACTACGACGATGACTTTGACTGTGAGCGAAGGCGGCGTTGCTGTTATGAGGGGAAGAGGAAGGTAGAGGGTGAGAAGACTAGAAGAGGATGACAAGTAGGCTCCCTATGTAAGTGAGAGAGTAGGTGTATTTAGATCCCTGGAAAAGGTGGTCAAAAAGTCACATCAGACACTGCAGCATTAGGTCACACTTTTCGTTTGTTTATGGTAACTATTGTCGTACCATGACCTAACTAGGCTCAAAAGATTCGTCTCATTGTGCACATTAAAACCATGCAATTATTTTTTTATTTACCTATATTTAATGTTCCATATATGCGTCATTTGCTATGTCTAATGTTTCGATGGTATGTCGATGATGAAAGGTTTGGAAAGTTTGATGGAACTAAACGCACCCAGGGAGGAAAAACGGTGCGGACTAATAGGTGGGCTTATGCCATGTCGGAAGGTGACGTGTATCCGGCTAAGACAAACACGGTGGATTCAACTGTGGGTGGTTTGGTGTCCCGTTTCAGGAGTCTGAGGAGCCAGTACGGCTGTTTTTTGAGTTGAGGGTGAAGCCTGGACTCAGGCAGAGTTCAAGGGGGGCGAACTGGACTTTTCCCTAATATATAGGCTAAGCCCATAACCCTTGGCCCTTTCTCTTCTCTCTCTCGGCCTCTCTCCTTCCTTCGTCTTCCTTCCCTGGCGGCGACGACTGGGCGAGCGGCGCCGCCACTCGCCACAGCTTCGCCTCGTCCTTGGCCGGCGACGAGCCTCCACCAGGTACGCCCGCCCCTCTCTTCCCTTCCTGCTGCGCGAAACGGAGCACGCTGAACCCACATGCTATTTGTTTCGGATCTGACCCAGCTACAATATATTGCTTACTAGCTTCGATTTTGTCTGCAAAAAGTATCGGGTGTACACCCATGTGCTGTGCTGGGTCCGCCCCTGGATGATTGTGTGCAGACGTGTGGTTGATAGGTTATTGTCCTAAGAAAAGATATCCCCTTTCTGCGGAGTGAATCACTTAGCTGGGGACTGGCTACTGAAACCCTGCGTTTTGTGCTTGCAATGGATGTGCTGTTCAACGATGACACCCCTAGGACTATCATTATGTTCAATCGCGTTGTAGTTTGGTTTCTTGCTGGAGTCATCTGGAGTGGAGGGAGTACATGATAAGGTACTGCAACTTGGGAATCTGATGTGCATTAAATTTGAAACGGAAGTGAATACCAAGCAAAGCTAACATCCTGAAATAAAGCAAAGCATGCTGTAGAAAAGGGAAGTAAAACAGAGGTCCATGCTTGGAGAATAGCTGGTGCCTGTTGGACTTGGGTTTGGAACTCCAATCGTGAGTGCAACTATACAAGAATAATTAAGAGATGGAGCTGTTATCCTTTTGATTTTCTGCGACTTGGTTCTATCTGAAGGTCTGTGACCTGAGATTAGGTATGGATTGTTGGGCCTCTAATGAGTTGATCAATGGGAAGGATATCTGAGGGTTGGGCCTGCAGTATCTAATGTAGTGCAGTCTTGGTTTGTTCAGATGGTTTGGGATGTGGATCAGGTGATACGTCGGAAATTAGAACCAGATTTAGGAGATAGATGTTTTCATTAGGCTGCACACAGATTTTTGTGCTGCAGGATTTTGTGGGGTCAGCTTCTTGAGCTTCTTTGCTGCTGGTATCATGATGCAACTACTGACTACCCTCTAAAAAGGGGCGTACCCAGTGCCGTAGGCTTCCCGCACCGTGCGGGGTCTGGGGAAGGGTTGTAATAGCGCCCAAACCTTACCCGCACAAATGTGCAGAGGCTGGGGCTTGAACCCGGGACCTTCCGGTTACAGACGGTAGGCTCTACCGCTGCACCAAGCCCGCCCTTCAACTACTGACTACCCTCTGTTAAAAAAAAAACACCCTACCAATTACCGTCTTGCGTTCTGCTCCCTAAGTGAATAAGTATCAGCCGTAGTTCTAATTGCTACCTCTACGAACATTGTGAACTCATTAAGTTGTTACTTTCCACTTTTTCGTATTGTATGTCATAGTGTGGCCTGAGTACATTAGAATTCAGGGTGCATACTTTTGATGCTGGATTTGTAATGTTCTGCTGCCATGAAATAGGATCATAAGTTTCTTGAAAATGTGCTAAAGCATTTACGTGTGAGTTATACTTGAGTGATACTCTTGAACTTAGTTCTTTACTAACTCTCTTCCTTTTGCAAATGCAGTGTGTGTATAGAGGTCTTTCAGTCTTCATATGAAGTTGTCCTTTTGATTGGCAGCTGAAGGATAATAACTATCATGGATGCTAATGCAAACTCAGATGTGCAAAAGGCTGAGGAACTGAAACTTAAGGCAAATGAAGCCTTCAAGGGTATGTACTAACTTGATCTGCCTCTTCTAACTTTATAGCTGAGTGATAGCTTTTACTTTCACATTCCATGTAGATGTAGGTCTATTTTCATTATACAGAAGTTACTTCTGAGTACTTTACTGTAGTGGGCAAAAGATAAATTATTTCATGGCTGGCTACTTTCTCTGAAATTGAAATGGTGGTAAAAAAAAGATAGTGACATGTTAGGGTTTCCTTGCTAAATCTTGCACAAAATTTAAATATCACCTCTCAATCAATGAAGATCTAAGTGTAACTTATTATTGATCTACTGAACTTAAATACACACGGAGGATTATTTGGTTTCTAAGTCCCTTTACATTAAAATTCATAATATATATGGCTGTAATTCAAGATGATCTTTGATGTTCTCAGTGACTGATGGTACTTGCTACTTTGCTACTATGTTCTACAGCGAACAAGTTCTCACAGGCAATAGAGTTGTACAGTCAAGCCATTGAGCTGAACAGTTCAAATGCAGTTTACTGGGCAAACCGTGCATTTGCACATACAAAATTGGAGGAGTATGGAAGTGCAGTGCAGGATGCTACAAAAGCCATTGAAGTTGATCCTAGATATTCAAAAGTAAATGATGATGCCACCTTTTTGCTGACTTCTTATCTTTATTTTTCTAGTTTCTGTATGTAATGAACTTTTCTTTTGTGTAGGGTTATTATAGACGTGGTGCAGCATATCTTGCCATGGGAAAGTTCAAGGAAGCCCTGAAGGATTTTCAGCAGGTTAGCAAACTGTGCCCCTTGCTCCTATACTGCCAATAGATATTGTTAGTCAATTTTATTGTTTTTAGTTTTCCCTTGTCTACCTGCTAAACAGAAAAAAAAATATTTCCTAGGTGAAAAAAATCTGCCCAAATGACCCAGACGCTACAAGAAAATTGAAAGAGTGTGAGAAAGCTGTCCAAAAAATCCGCTTTGAAGAAGCGATTTCTGTTGGAGAAGCAGATAAGCGTTCTGTGGCTGATTCAATCGACTACCATGTTATAGGTATCTGGTTTGAATTCTGCAGGGCATTATGCCCTAGTTGCTCAATTTTCTTAGTGTGAAATTAGATGATGTAAGGGTATGACTAATCTACTATCATTATGGTACAGTAATATTGTTTATGAGTATGTGTTGAACTTCATGCATTAGCTTTTGTTGGACCATACATTAAATTTGTATGTCAATTCCTCTTTTGTAAAAAGTTGTGCTTTACTTGTGTAACTGTTCCATTGGGAATTTGAATGCCCATATACCGTGTGAGCCTTTAGCTTTCATTTTTTTGAGTCGGTGGAGGCTTCTCGTATTCAGACAACTTATCTCTGCATATTTCACATTCTAATTAAGGTTCACAATTCATTTCGTTTGCCAGAAGTCGAGCCACAGTATGCCGGACCGAGAATTGATGGGGAAGAAATAACATTAGATTTTGTCAAAGCCATGCTGGATGAATTTAAGAAGCAGAAATGCATACATAAAAGGTACACTCTCACATAATGGGAATTGAGAATACATTACATGTTTGCTGTTGTCTTTATCTGTTCTCTTGTCAATGTAGGTATGCATATCAGATTGTGTTAAAAACCTTGGAGTTGTTGCGTGAGATGCCTTCACTTGTTGATGTGTATGTTCCAAATGGTGGGCATTTTACAGTTTGTGGTGATGTGCATGGCCAGGTATTTATGTTTAATGGTTTCATCACTTGAAGTGATTATGTAGACACTATTTGCTCTGTTCTTTTTATTTCTTGTTTTACATTTGTGGACACTTTCTAAGAGAACAACACAAGACAACTGCATCACCTTGTTAAAGTTGTAGCTCATGCTACCTCTTTATTTGATTTGTCTTTGAAACTGGCTATTTCTTATATTAGTTACTGTACTACCTACAAATGAACAAACAGACTGCTCGTGTAAAATATACCATGCAACATATGAGGTAGGGCACTCGAAATATATTGCGTCTCTTCTTGAAATCCTAAAGTATAAGATAAGAAAGTTTTGTCATTTTTATAGAACTTGACGGAGGAAAGAACAAATGAAACATTACCCTTGGTGCATATTAACTATTAAATTCTTCAGTACTCGAGGGGAATTGGACAACTCCATTATTCATACTTTTTTTTCCACTTGGCCTGGCTAAAATTTGTATTGTTATATGATTGGCTAAAATTCTGTGCAGTACTTTGACCTGGTCAACATTTTTGAACTTAACGGGCTCCCCTCAGAAGAAAATCCTTACCTCTTCAATGGTGACTTTGTGGACAGAGGATCTTTCTCCGTTGAAGTCATACTCACCCTTTTTGCTTTCAAGTGTCTCTATCCAAAAGGTATTCACTACACATTTTGTTAATTCACAACACTGTGCAAAATTTTAGTTCAGCAGTTGGTGTTAACTGCTGATAAATTGAAGCTGTTAAGTTGTAGAAGTACTAATATTGGTGAATCTTTTTAATCTTTCAGCTATGCACCTTGCAAGAGGAAATCATGAAAGCAAGAGCATGAACAAGATCTATGGCTTTGAGGGTGAAGTGAGGTCAAAGCTGGGTGAAAAGTTTGTTGAACTATTTGCAGAAGTCTTTTGTTGGTTACCTCTTGCTCATGTCATTAACAAGAAGGTCTTTGTGGTCCATGGAGGACTCTTTAGTGTTGATGGGGTGAAGCTTTCAGACATTAGATCCATTGATCGTTTCTGTGAACCTCCTGAAGAAGGTATGACATTATTTTTCTTCTTCTATATTTACTTGGAACCTGCTTATTTCCAACTCAATATTATGATGAATGATTTACTACTATGGCAGTTCAACCTCACTTGATTTAGCTATTTTGTGTATGTCTTATGTCACTGGTTGAGTTTTCTTTTGCTTTCTTCTTTCTTCTTCAACTACTAGCATGATATACTGAAGTTCCATTGATTGGTAACATACTGCGTATCACATAACCTCGTTTCGGAATGTACATGACACGTGCCTTTGTCCCTTGGGAGTGAGCTGAACTTCAGAGTTATATCCAAAACTTGAAAAATATTAAAAATTTAGGCAAGTTTGTCTAGATTTCTCATTACTGAAGGTACCCATGTATGCATCACTATTTCCTAACCTGAATATAATTCCGAGGTAAAGGTAAGCACACCCATGCAAAGTCTAGGGCATGAACCTGTGGGTACAATCTCCCTGATCCAACCAACTGTGATTTTCCATCTGTTGGCTATTTGGCAGTGACACAATGCTACTACTGGTATTTTATGGCAGGTCTAATGTGTGAACTGCTATGGAGTGACCCTCAGCCTCAGCTTGGAAGAGGTCCAAGCAAACGTGGTGTTGCTCTTTCCTTCGGCGCAGATGTGACTAAGAAGTTTTTACAGGAAAATAACCTGGGTATGTAATTAGGTTTAATTGCCCATTCGATTTCTTGAAATAGCTATCAGTTCCATAGGTTACTTTGATATAATCCGGTACATGCAATATTTTTATGGGATCTTGTTAAGTAAAGGAGATTCACATTCGAACTGTTTTCATGTTTTGTTTTCTTAATGAACTACCAGATCTTATTGTCCGATCCCATGAAGTGAAGGATGAAGGTTATGAAATTGAACATGATGGAAAGCTTATAACAGTCTTCTCTGCGCCTAATTATTGTGACCAGGTATAATGTTATTATGTTGCTTGCTTGGACTAACTTCAATTTGCATTGTTATGTCATGGAATGTGTTTGCTTTTTCACCAGTCTTTTGTTTATTTTCCTGGAGGCAAAAACAGTTTATTGGGTCAATTTTGTGGCTATGCTGTCAAATATATGTATATTGAGGCATGCTGTTCTAATTTTGTGATTGGCTTTTGAACAGATGGGCAATAAGGGTGCATTTATTCGGTTCACAGCTCCAGAAATGAAACCTGATATTGTTACTTTTGCAGCTGTGGTGAGTACTACTCTTTTTTATTTTGTATTTGCATGCATTTTATCGGAGTGAAGTTTGAATGACAGGTAAATGATATTTGTTTGGGAAGTGTCATTTTAAGCCCAAAGGCCTAAGTGTATTCTAACTGGGGCAAAAACTGGGCACTGCCTGCTTTTCAGAAACTGTCCAGTTGTGTTTAACATGACCTTGAAATTATATTGGAACTTCAATATACTCCCTCTGTTTTCCAAAATGGAGGGAGTACACATTTAATCAGAAATTAGATGATTTAGGGACCAAATGAGCGAAGATAGAAAGAAAGAAAACTTACCCAGCTTATATACTGAAACCGCTTAGATTTCCTAACACTTAACATGATTTCATGTAGTATACCACTGCCAACAAATATGCATTTACTGTTTCCCTTCGTTGTCATTTTGTATGTACCTTTATCATGCTCCCGTAAAACTTTATTTTTCATTTGAATGTGTAAAACTGATCTGATTACTTGCTGGATATCTGATTGAGGGGTTGTGCACTTACACCTGCTATGCATGTTTCAGCCACACCCTGATGTGAAGCCGATGGCATATGCAAATAACTTCCTCAGGATGTTCCAATGACAAAAGATAGCAAGCCTTGTTTATCAATTTCTATTGTGACAAGTTCGTCACACCCAGTGCATCTATTGCTAGGTTTGCGAAACATGTGCTGCCTTGTACAACAGATCCATGTGATGTAAGGAATGCAATGATGTATGAAGGGATGCAGCTGTCCATGCACTGCGATGGTACATCCAATTTTGGTTGAATTATCGTTCTTGTAAGAACTAGTAAACATTCTTGATCACAAGATCCTAGTTTACTCCTTTTCCAAAAAAGATCCTAGTTTACTTGTAAAATTGCTAAATCATCATTTCTCATGTGTTGGTTAAGTTTCACATCACATGTTCAATACTTTGCCTGCACGAAATTCTTGCTGCCATAACTAACATCGAACTTATGTGCACTCCTTTGGCTTGGTAATTTAATCCAGGCCTGTGACGAACAAAGTCTCGTCATTTCACATCATTATATTAATGAGGTGATGGTAAGTTGTTTTAACTTTCAACAAGCTCTAGTAAGCACACAGTGTAGAAGACTACAATTTTTTTTGTCCTTTTCCGCAGTATGTTAGGATTAATGGTGTATGGTTTTTATCATGTAAATTTTTTATTTCTAATGTTTGATTTTTATTTATCAATTTTTTTTATAGATTGAAGCCAACATATAAACCAAATCAATTCAAACTTCAAAGGTAGCACTCTAGTTAGCCTTTCTACACCAACAGTACTGACCATGGAGAGTTCATGAACTGAATTTTGGATGGTTTTCCTAAATAAAAATATGACGGATAACATATCATTTTTTTTTCGCGCAGAGTACTCCGTAGAGTCCGTATCACAGAGCATCATGTGTCAAACAACTTGCCATGACACATCACGCGCGTCGTTTGACATTATGAAGAAATACGGAAGCGAGCATGTAATTAAACAAAGGAGCATGACGCCCTTGTGGTTTTGACCAAATGATCCTCTCGGCTGACGCATGCAGCTGCTTGCAAGTCCATACGAGTCGCCCTCTGTATGTCGAATTCATACAGCATACGTGTGTCTTTCTTGTAACGGGAGGAGAAAAAAAACAGACATAAGTACAGGCTACAGAGCATATATAGCAGGTGATTTCTTCTTTTACTTTTTTTGGGTCTGAAAGGTCACTGCTTCTCCTCCACGAAGAAAAATTACCTCAGTTAGGTGACCCAGTCTTGGAGAGGTTAAACTAACAAGCCAAGCATATACCATATGTTTAATAAACACTACAAGAAACAACACACTTAAAGCAAAGCATTCATGAAAGAGTAACGCAACTACTAAGGGAGGAAGAGCTAAAGTGGTTTCAAAGAGCTAAGACCACGAAGATTCTAAAAGGGGATAACAATACGAAATATTTCCAGATGGTAGCAAATGGAAAAAGAAGGAAGAATAAAATTTGCCGCCTAGAACAGGAGGATGGAATTGTGGAAGGGGAGGAGCAGCTTAGTGAATATATCACGAAATATTATAAGATCATGAGCCATGCGGTAGGCTAAGGTTTAGC
>OAMR01000002.1:4818325-4837153 GCA_900205405.1 Echinochloa crus-galli | reverse complement strand
TCTTCAATCCAAAAGTCATAACCACCCACTCAAATAAACCAAAATATCCAACATTCTCCTCCTTGACCAAAGGTCAATAACTTAAACTAAACAATGGCTATTCAGTCACTAACTTAAACTAAAATCTTTTTACCTAATAATAAAGTAAGCAATGTTTGGTACGGGGTACCCAAACTAGGTTTTGGGAGGATCTTTGGTTTGGGAAAGAACCTCTAATGGTGAAATATCCTGCTTTGTACAATATAGTAAGGAAGAAAAATTTGACGGTGGCTCAAGTACTTAGTACCACCCCGCTCAACTTATCATTCAGACGTGCTTTGGTGGGTGACAATTGGGATACATGGCTGTGTCTAGTGAGGAGTATTATGATGATGAATCTTAATGATCACAATGACTCTTTTATTTGGACAGCCAACAAATTGTTTTCAGTAAAGAGTATGTATAATGACTTAGTGCTGAAATCAGGGACCCCAGTGAAGTGTTGGACATGGAAGGCTAAGATTCCTTTGAAAATTAAGATCTTCCTTTGGTATCTTAAAAAAGGAGTAGTGCTTACCAAGGACAACTTAATTAAAAGACAATGGAAGGGCTATGCTAACTGTTGCTTTTGTATGGCACAAGAAACAGTACATCACCTATTCTTTGATTGTCCCATGGCTAAACTTATGTGGGGTGCTGTTTGTTTTACATTCGATATTTCAAAACCGACGAGTGTGGAGCACCTCTTTGGTCCTTGGCTTAGAAATTTTTCGAACAAGCAAAGGAACATGGTGCTGATAGGAGTGGCGGCATTTTGCTGGGCCTTATGGACTAGTAGAAATGATCTGGTCTTTCAAAAGTCACAATATAAATCTATTTTGCAGGTGATCTTTAGGGGGACTTTTTGGATCAGGAATTGGTCCATCCTTTCTAAAGAAGAAGCAAGATTCATTTTGAAGGAAGGGTGTCGGGCGCTGGAAACAATGGCATTGGAGCTCTTCCATAAGGTTGGATGGAATGTGATGAAACGCATTGAACTGTAGTCTTGTTTGTCTTTGTGGTGCTTTTGCTGTGAGCATGTTCAGTGAAGTTTGTGTTCTTCAGTATCTGTTTGGGTGCAGCCTTGGTGCTGTGTGTAGTGTGGAGTCTGGTACTGGTGCAGCCTAGTTGCTGCTTGGCGTGGTATTTGTATGGCTGTAGGCAATTCCTGAAATTGTTGAGGCCGGAACAATGTTCCTTAATCTAAAAATATTCAGAGTTTGGGGGCTGCTGGCTAGTTCCTCCTTGCACTTCGCAAGAAGGACGAGGTCTGGGGCTTGTCGGTGAAGCGGATGAGGTTGTAGGCCCACGCGCCGGCCACCGTCCCCAAGGTGGGTCCGGCGAAGTACACCCAGATTCCGGCGTAGCGGCCGACGACGATCGCCGGACCCAGGGTCCTCGCCGGGTTCATGGACGCTCCTGATATAGGCCTGATATGTGTAGGCACAAGTCAGTTTTGCAGATGTTTATTGCAATGTGCAGAGTGTTAAGGATTCTGTACTCCTTGCACTTACCCTGCAAAGAGGACGTTTAGCAGTACGGTAGCTCCAACAGCAAGGCCAGCGAGTTCACCAATCTGCAAATAAAGCGCAGGGATAATGACTGACCGGTTAATCGACGCGGTACATTTTTTTTTTACCCATCAGCCTAAGCACATCAAATTGTTCCCCTGATATTGATTAGTAAGGTTGCAGATATGTTGGCTGTTCTGATTGAAAGGGCAAAAAATTTGGGGTTCTTTGATGGCCTAGTACCTCACTTAGTGGAGGGCGGTCTTTCAATATTACAATACGCAGATGACACAATTCTCTTTGTGGATGATGATTTAGAGAAGGCCAAGGGCTTGAAGATAGTACTAAGTGCCTTTGAGAAGCTATCTGGTCTGAAAATCAATTTTCATAAGAGTGAGTTATTCTGCTTTGGGGAGACATGTGAGAGGAGTAAGGACTATGTGGAATTGTTCGGATGTAAGGAGGGTGAGTTCCCTTTTAGATATTTGGGGATCCCTATGAGCCCTAGAAGACTCTCTAATAGTGATTGGAGGATGGTCGAAGAGAGATTTCAAAAAAAGTTAAGTAGTTGGAAGGGTAAGTTGTTGTCATCGGGGGGAAGACTAATCCTGATTAACTCGGTCTTGTCCCCATCAAACGATTCTACAATGCTGATGGTTAACATAGCCACTAAATATTTAATTTTAACTTAGATTAGCCTGGCCACACTGTTTCAGTAAGACTAATAGTGACGATAGATGGTCAAAGTAAATAAGTTGAGGTGAAAATAACTAACATAACAATATATGGGTCGGTTGGTTCTTACGGCTCTGTTGTCCGTGGCGACGCCGGAGACGACGAACATGAGGTTGAAGGAGATGATGAACTCGATGACGAGCGACTGCACGTCGGAGCCCGCCGGCACGGTCCCGAAGAAGTGCTCCCGCGCGCTCCCGAAGAGCAGCCGCAGCGTCAGGCTCGCCGCCGTCGCGCCCATGAGCTGCGCCGCCGCGTACGCCGGCACCTGCCTCCACGGGAACCGCCCGCAGGTGGCGAAGGCGACGGAGACGGCGGGGTTCAGGTGCGCGCCGGAGATGTGGCCGACGGAGTACACCATCACCATCACGGCGAGCCCCCATACGATGCAGATGCCCGGGAACGTCACCGTGCCGCCCGTGCGCAGGTTCACCGCCACCGCCGCGCACCCGGCGAAGATGAGGAAGTAGGTCCCGAAGATCTCCGCGAGGATCTGCAGCAGCCAATTCACAACGAGCAAGAATCATCATCCTCTGTCATTACACGTCGCATTCACATCGTCGATCGGTAGCTTAGCTTGCTTGCTTGCCCTAGTTGCTGACTGATTCTTTATTTGGTACTACTAGAACACGATACGTCGTCGATTAGATAAGAAACAATCAATCAATTGCAGCAAGGTGGTGATGAGTGATGACCAAACGCAATCATGCAAAGACCAGCTGTTGCACGATGTGAACTTGTGGATGTTCGATCACCAAGACGGCAAGAAGGTACGGGAATTATATTCCTTGGATTTTTCCTTATTAGCTGCCGTGTGTTACAATATTGTTCTGAATTTGTCCATTTCCCACGTGCATCACAGATCCAAGCACATGAGAACTTCTCATCTTGTTCTTTCCCTTGTCTCTTGCTCTGTTACAGTGTCTGAACACTACACTCCCATTCTCCCCTACTGAATCATTGAGGCCACAGATATTTTCTCTCCGAATAAAACAAATCTCTCGTTTGAGCTTTGCTAAACATGAAAAAACCTTAAATTTCTAGGACGAGCAGATGTTATGAGCTATAATTCCAGGATATATTGCAAGAAGAAGCTTGAGAAGCAGCCATCATGGAAGCGAAAAAGCACACCTTCTGCACGAACGGGACGGAGAACATGGGGCGGCTGCTGGCTCCATCTTGCTCCGAGTTCTCACGGCATGCTTCATCTCCTCCTCCTCTGCCTTCCTCCATAGCCACGGTGCTCTCGTGCCGGCCGTTTGCGAGCTCTGCTCCCGCCATCTCTGCCTGCAGGAGCAGTAGCCTCTCCGCTTTGCAGGGAAGAAGAAGAAGATGGGAATACCAGCTTGGTCTAAGCACTATTTATGGGGTCCAGCTCCAGCTAGACCGTGAGCAGCGCATCCGTGCATGTGTCCTGATTGGCTTCGTTGACTGTCCATGGAAACTAATCTAATATGAACGTATGTCCGGGAATTCTGTGAAATGTGCATAAAAACGAGCATATATGTATATATTATTTTTTTTAAAAGAAAGCAATGTGAACACAAACACCGTCATGTGAGAGGGTTGTTGACGAGTAGCTCTCTCCCGTGAACTGATCAAGAGGGGTATGAACTTATCGGCTAGTTAATCTAGAACTCGAATGCGCCATGTGTTGTGATCTTTCTAATCTTTGAAATTGCATTGACTTTTTAATCCAAAACTCGAATCCGCCATGTGTTGTTATTTTCAGAATCTTTGAATGGCATTGACTTTTGACACATATTGTGTGGAGTCGTTGAGATTTCGTTGTCCTTTTTCTGCGGAAATATGGATCAATTTAATATATATAGACCCTACCTTGATGAACATGTTTGTTTCTACATTGATAAGAATTAATCAAAAAGGCTGATGGTTTTTTTTAGAAGAAAGGCCGATGGTTTTTTAATAAAATCAATAGAATGCTTAATCTTACTATTACTAATTGGAGGCTCCTTTTGGAGGCTCCACATTATCCTCACGAGAAGCTCTAAGAAAAAAGATAAATCCTAGAAATTCTCACAATTACTAATTGGAGGCTCCTTTTGGAGGCTGCACGTTAATCCTCACGAGAAGCTCTAAGAAAAAAGATAAATTCTAGAAATTCTCACAAAAATCAGAAACATCCGACCATCAATTTAGTAGACTCTAATTACCATAGCCGTTGGATGTATCGTCTTTTCTAAAATAAATTATCCACCACTGCCATTATAAAAATAGTCTAAAGTAACCCCCTAAATATACATCTAAATTACCCACTCTGCCATTAAGGAAAAACAAAAAGATCTCTAATGTTATCGATTTGAAGACTTCCTATCGGCACGACTCATCATCCACGTGAATGTGGGACTCCTTGCGGTTTCCTGCCCCAGCTAGCCTTTAAGTCCACCGCCATGCATCTCAAAAAAGAAAGAAAGGCCATCGGGTGATTTAATCATGTGTCACAAATCAGCATGATGTTCTGCACAGAATTGATCGTTAAAAATGGTAGGCAGTTCCTTTCATTTGAACCTGATTGTAGGTGGATGCATATATGTTAGCTCATATCCAGTTCTCTGCTTTGCAACCAACGATACCAGCATGTGAATGTGCATGATCGAGCCATCAATATACAATCTTTATTTATAAACTATTGTTCAAGCAAAACTGAGATCGTTGTTCAAGCCAACGGCATAATTACTAATGCGGTTATATATCATGAAATCGTGCATGGAGATAATTGTCTAGAAACTTAGTCAGATACTATGTCCAATTATATAATCTATACTATTACCACACATTTATAATATACGAAGTATCATTCTATATATGGCTCAACCGTGCGAATGCACAGGTTGGCGACTAGTAACCCCTAATATTCAGCTAAAAAGTTGGTTTTCTTTTGCTGATTGAAAACAAATTCTTTAGACTACGGAGAAAGAATCATTATCTGTAATTCTGTATCACGTTCATCGTCAGGTGTGTGTTCCGTTGTGATATCGGCCTATTTTGATAAGATCGTTTCTGCTAATGACTCGACGACAAATCGAATTCAAGGTACAAGGTAGAGTAATCGGATAACTCAAGGTGTTTTACCAGGACGGTCACGGCATTCAGGTTCCTCGCTCATAGCTTCACGGGGAACTGAAAAAGGCTCATCGTTTTGTCCTTTAGACTTTGTACTGATGTGGGCGTATCAAAATGAAGTGGGTGACAACAATTTCTATTATTTGTAAGGTTTTCATATTATTTTATTATTTTTAGATGATCGGATCTTTATTTGATCTGAGCAATAATGAAGAATCAGAAGAATGGGCTTGGAGTGCACGGTATGCTGGCGGATATAGTAGACTGTAGGCCATAATTTTCTCATTAGTCATTTTCATATCCTTCTGTTTGATCCATTTGCCAAGATCGTTTCAAAAAAAAATCCATTTGCCAAGATAGTTTAGGTCTGTTTGGCAGAGCTCTCAGAGTAGCTTTTAGGCTAAATCTAGAAAGAGCTCTATCAAACATTTTTTTCTAAGTAGTTGTCCAAGATTAATTAGAAGGTTGGAAGCGAAAAAATAGCCTTTCTGGTTCACTTTTTGCGTGGAATCATTTCCTCCACAAAATTTATCATAAAAAACGCATTCAGCCACATAATCACTTTTGTAAAAGAATCAACTCCCATAAAGATTTAGAATTAGAGGAACTTTACTAAACAAATTCTTAGTCTCACTATTTTCCGATTTCTACTAAATAAATTGCCGGACATTCTAAATTTTCTTGGGATCATGAGATATGTGTAAATCCAACAAGAAACAATTCTTCTTGGTTCATTTTTTTTCCTTTTCATTTTTGTTCCTTTCAAGGAAATAGGGATGTGCCCCCACAAAAGTCTTCATAGTCTGCGCAAGTTGACAATGCACAAACAACCAAAAATTTATAGCAGTTGTATCATGCAGACTATAGGCATATAGCTCACATCTCACACTATGTCTACATGTCAATTTATAGCATCACGAGCACGGCTACCAGTGACCATCCAGTTGAGGATGAGCACACTGCACGAGCACACTTGGCTGTCTCCTTTGGCGGCTTCTTACTGGACCAAATGAGGTTCTAGGCCCACGCGCAAGGCAACCGCCCCACTGATCGGGCCGGCGACGCATACTCAGCTGCTGGGCTGGTATGTGGTACAGCGGCCCATTCCTTTAGGGTCTGTTTGGTTGAGGGGATGGGATCATCCCATCCACGCTGTCTATGAATGAGTTCATCCCATCACATATTTGGTTCGATGGATGGAATGATCCATGCTTTCATGGATGGGACCATCCCATTCATTATTTGGTTGGATGGATGAACATATACAACAAAGATATGCTCACCTCTTTGTATAATGGGTAAGGTTACCTCTTTACGTAGGCCCGCATGTCATTCTCTGTACCCCTCCCTTCCTCCCCCTCCCTCTCTCCGGCCCCGTCGGCGCCGCCCCCATCCACAACTCCGCCCTCCCCTCGCCGCCGAGCTTGAGGCCGCGCGGGCGGTGGGCAGTAGGGGCCGCGCGGCCATGGCCGGACGCCTACATGACCTCGCCGCCCTCATTCTGCGACCTGGAGGGGCTCCGTGAGCTCACCATGCGGCGGAGGAGGGCGCCGATGTCGAGCAGCGGGAGGGCCTCATGCGCGGGAGCGTGGTGGCTCCGCTCGGCGGCGCGGCGGACGCGGTCAGCCCCCGCGAGGAGGCCGCGGGCGTCGACGTGCGTCAGCTCGAGACGGATGCCGCGGTCTGGCTTGCTGGGAGCGGCGAAGAACCGCAACATGAACAACAGGCAGAGGAGAAGCAATCGCTTCGAGGCCATTGGAGAAGCGTCAAGAATCACTTTGTTGATGCTGTATGGATCGATTCTAGACGAACTAGTTCTGCGGGATCATCCCATCATCCTTCGTCCCATCCCATCCACCAACCAAACGCACCCTTACAGTTTTTTCACTATTTTTAAGAATTCAAGGTTATCCGACTTATGTCCGTTAGTTTCAGTGTAAAATCTGTACAGATGTATCAGAAAAATCGCTTCAGCTGAACTGGAACATTTTCGAAGAATTGATTTCTTCAGAGTGAGTGCGATGTTATTCCCTTTTGGCAGTTTATTAAGAAATAAGATTGACCAAACTGAAACCACAATTTTATATCAGCTGAAACCATATGTGTGTGCGGTGTGCCCACCTGACGTTGAATTGCCATGGTGCGATCATTGGAGGAACCAATGACCAAGAAAATTACCATCAAAGTTTAGTTCTATGAACTTGCCCTCAATTCATGGCATTCAGGAGGCTGCTAGCTTCATGGAGAAGGGAAAACAGATCATCAATTCTATGATTCGTCCATGTTTGTTTTTCATGTATGATTAAAATACAGTCTTTGGCAACTACAAAAACAGGCCCAACCTTGTGCAAAACAATACCTCTTTCAACTACCAAAAAGTTTTATCTATGATTTATTGGACAGAAGAATTAATCGCCAGATTCTATTTGATCTTAGCAACAGTAACACAAGGGCCTGGAGCACGCAATTAGTACAATATGATTCAGGCCACAATATTAGTCTCTTCCAGATTAATCATTTCAGATTCTTATTTCGTGGGAGCTTGTCTCCAGAAAGTTTAGTTTTGCAGATAAGCCAAAATGTTTCCAGAAAAGAAAACAGCTCAAGTAATGCCATAATAATTTTAGAAAAACACACATAAGAATCCAGCAAGATCCTGAAAGGCTCACCACAATTAGAAAGATCCTAAAAGACCAATTAATGCACAGACCTGACAAAAACTGGAGAAAATATATTACTCAACGCGGAGTTGGATCCTCATGTATCCTGAATCACAGTAATCTTTCGATTACAAAGTTTCCCAACATTCTGCTATTTCAGTTTCAGTTCGGTTTCAAGTCATCTTTCAACCTGAAACTTCTTACACTCTAGCATTGCATTGCACTCTAGCCACTCCAATAATTGACAGATCTCCTTAACCAAGCAATTCTTCCTGCATCAGTGGTGAATCCACTAAAGAATATTCGGTTGTAATCATCCTTGAACAACCTACTAGCAACATAAAACTCCTCTGAATCCTCTGTTACTCCACATGCCCGCACTAGGTCCAAATTCTTTGCTATGTCTTCCTCCTCCTTCTGCTCTTCCTGTATCTTCTCCTCTTTCTTGAGGTCGACAATGTGCTGCAATATCTCCTTGGCCACTAAGACCTCCTTGCTCAAACCTGAAAAAACTGGGGAAAATTAATTACTCAACGTGGAGTTGGATCCTCATGTATCCTGAATGAAAGTAATCCTTGAATTACAAAGTCTCAACATTCTGCTATTTCATCTTCAGTTTGGTTCCAAGTTTTGACTACAACATTCACATCCAAATTCAGGAAGATCCTGAAAAATTGAAGCTTTTCCACATCTCCTGTCCTGCTGCAATCTATGTTCCACACTAGCCAGTACACCAATCAGAGAGAAAGGAACAATCTTTCAAGTTTCCAGACCTGAAGCAGCCATGATGAGATTGTGGTAATCTCTGATGGCCTCCCGGATGTCTTCGTACCCCTCAGCGAGCTCCAAGAAATTCATCACCCTCCGCAGCTCGTGGTCATTGTCATCGTCCACGAACGACGCCACCGGGACGGCGTTCTCCGGCTGCAGGGCGAAGGCATCGGGGTTGTCATCGACGATGACGGCGCGGTCCAGCGGCCGGCCGGTGGCGGCGAGATCCTTGACGAGCGTGCCGTCCCCGGTGTCGCGGCACGCGCCGCGGCAGAGGCGGTGCGCGAACACCTCACCGTCGGGGTCGAGGCGGTCGAGCACGGGGGAGGCGTACTCCTGGAGCCCCGCGGTGAAGACGACGACCTCGAACCTCTCCGCCGCGGCGCGGAGGAACTCCTCGACGCCGGGGCGCTTGGCGACGTAGTCGGTGACGGGCTTGCCGCCGATGACGGGGCGCACGGTGAAGTCGAAGCGCGCGGGCGGCGTGTCGATCTGGGAGTGGATGAGCGTGTCGTCAAGGTCGAGGAAGAGCGTCCGCCGCCCCGGCGACGGCTGCGGCGGGAGCGCGGCGGACTGCGCGCGGACCGCGGGGCTCATCGAAGGCGGAGGGGAGGGCGGCGAGGAGGAGCGGAGGGAGCGGTAGAAGGTCGCGGCGGCGGCGGCTGGGGCGGAGGCTAGGGACTTGAGCGGGCTCACACGGCGCTTGGTCGTGGCGGGGGACGGGCGGCGGCGGAGGGCATGGCGGCGCCGCACCACGGGCGACGGCGTCGGCTTCGACGGGGTGACGGTGCCCGCGGCGGCGGCGAGCCTGGGCGACGGCGGCGGCATGGTGGGCGTCCTCGACACCATCGGCTGGATCCGGCGGCGGCGGCGGCGGCGTGGGCGAGTGCGGGGGAGGGAGCGGGAGCGTTTGAGTTTTTGTGGAGGGAGAATCGATTTCGCAACGGGATGGTCGAAAGAGGAGGCGGAATGGAAATGGAATTCGTGGGCAATTTGATTAGAGGTCCAATAAAGGCCCAAAAGCATACGCGTCAAAATATACTGCTAGTTGCATCTGACTCTTTTTTTTCTCAAAAAAAAATCTGACTCTTTTTATTTCCGTTCTATTAACAACGGGTAGATTTAATGTCTGACTACTGCTCACCATATCTGATGCCAAAAGATGAAAACAAGTATCAAACATTTCAAAAAGTTCAGATTCAACATTTTCAAGTATTATATCAACATTTGCAAATAGTAAATTCAACATTTTCTGAAGACATATATCAATATTTTCAAAAATACTATATTTAACATTTTTCACAACCTATTTTAACATTTTATGAAAATAGATTCAACATTTTGCAAAACTTATATCAACATTTTGAAAAATAATTTATTGTTCCGTCTTCTACAGCGACGCACAGAAACCATGTGTGTGTGTGCCCACCTGACGTTGAATTGCCATGGTGCGACCATTGTAGGAATAGGAACCAATGACCAAGCAAATTACCATCGAAGTTTAGTTCTATGAACTTGACCTCAATTCATGGCATTCAGGAGGCTGCTAGCTTCGATGGAGAAGGGAAACAGATCATCAATTCTTTGATTCGTCCATGTTTGTTTTTCATGTATGATTAAAATACAGTCTTTGGCAACTTCAAAAACAGGTCCAACCTTGTGCAAAACAACACGTCTTTCAATTACCAAAAAGTTTCATCCATGATTTATTGGACAGAAAAATTAATCGCCAGATTCTATTTGATCTTCCCGCAACAGTAACACAAAGGCCTGGAGTGCGCAATTAGTACAATATGATTCAGGTCACAATGTTGGCCTATTCCGGATTAATCATTTCAGATTCTTATTTCGTGGGAGCTTGTCTGCAGAAAATTTAGTTTTGCAGATAAGCCAAAATGTTTCCAGAAAAAAACAGCTCCAGTAATGCCATAAGTTTAGGAAAAACACACATAATAATCGAGCAAGATCCTGAAAGGCTCAGCACAATTAGAAAGATCCTGAAAGACCAAATAATGCACAGACCTGACAAAAACTGGGGAAAATTTATTACTCAACGCGGAGTTTGATCCTCATGTATCCTGAATGAAAGTAATCCTTCAATTACAAAGTTTCTCAACATTCTGCTATTTCAGTTTCAGTTCGGTTTCAAGTTTTGACTACAACATTCGCATCCAAATTCAGGAAGATCCTGAAAAATCCGAAGCTTTTCCACACCTCCTGTCCTACTGCAATCTCTGTTCCACACTAGCCAGTACACCAATCAGGGAGAAAGGAGCAATCTTTCAAGTTTCCAGACCTGAAACTGCCGTTATGAGATTGTGGTAATCTCTGATGGCCTCCCGGGTGTCTTCGTACCCCGCAGCGATGTCCAAGAAATTCATCACCCTATTCAGCTCGTGGTCGTTGTCATCGTCCACGAACGGCGCCACCGGGAGGGCGTTCTCCGGCTGCAGGGCGTAGGCATTGGGGTTGTCATCGACGATGACGGCGCGGTTCAGCGGCCGGCCGGTGGCGGCGAGATCCTTGACGAGCGTGCCGTCCCCGGCGTCGCGGCACGCGCCGCGGTAGAGGCGGTGCGCGAACACCTCGCCGTCGGGGTCGAGGCGGTCGAGCACGAGGGAGGCGTACTCCTGGAGCCCCGCGGTGAAGACGACGACCTCGAAGCTCTCCGCCGCCGCGCGGAGGAACTCCTCGACGCCGGGGCGCTTGGCGACGTAGTCGGTGACGGGCTTGCCGCCGATGACGGGGCGCACGGTGAAGTCGAAGCGCGCGGGCGGCGTGTCGATCTGGGAGTGGATGAGCGTGTCGTCGAGGTCGAGGAAGAGCGTCGGCCGCCCCGGCGACGGCTGCGGCGGGAGCGCGGCGGACTGCGCGCGGACCGCGGGGCTCATCGAAGGCGGAGGGGAGGAGTGAAGGAGAGCTAGGGTTTCTCGTTCTTTTATATTATTGGGTCGCGATTACAGTCGTTGGATCAGCGATGGACGGTCAGAATCAGTCGGGCCATTTGACCAAAATGGGCCTTAGCGTGTTTCTTCCCAGAATAATGCTTTTCTTTTTCTTTTTCATTTATTGCACCATTGTAAAGTAGCACATAAAAATAATTATCATATATACACCAACTCATTTTTTATATGTAATATAATACATATGAATTGTATTCAAGAAGTTTAAAAAATTTTAGAACTGATTTTCTATTTTCTATATGTTAAATCAATTTCTGTGGATTTCTTGGAAATAATTACAATTGGAACTACATGCCCGCGGCACGCGCGTGCTAAACTCTCTTCTACACATTTGTCTCAATTCATGAGTCACGCACGTTTATTGATGACATGTAGGTACTAAAACATTGTCACTTTAGTGGGCCATGGTAAACAGACCGGTCATGCGAAGCAAGAATCGATTTCGCAACGGTCGGAAGAAGAAGCGGAATGGAAATGGAATTCGTGGGCGATTTGATTTTTGGGCGGCGGCAACAACGGTCGGCTTGGACTTGGACGGTCTCACCTCACGTCTGACGTGTTATCTTGTACCGGGGTCCCATCTGGAACGTTGGTAAAGGGTGTGTTTAGTTGTAAAAAATATGGATAAAATTTGGTCAAAAAGTCACATCGTATTCTAGCACTTTTTGTTTGTTTGTGGTAATCATTGTCCTTGCCATGACCTAATTAGGCTTAAAAGATTCGTCTTGCCATGTAGTCAAAATCATGTATTTAGTTTTTTTATTTACCTGCATTTAGTGCTCCATGTATAAGGAGAGAGATTTGATGTGATAGGTGAATAATGAAGTTTGGAGAGAGAATTTTATAAAGTTTGTGGGAACTAAACAGGAGATGTGAAATTTCTACTGAACAATATCGAATTCACGCATCCGAGAAAGGCCCTTAAGAGTATATTATTTGAAGAATATAGCATTTTTTGAAGACGAGAACAAGCTATAATTTAAGAAAGCTACTCCCTCTGTTCAGAATGATAGGTATATTGTAATAAGTAAAAAGTTAGACTTTGCCAACTTTAATCAATAATTCGTTAAATTATATGTGCATTCGATGTTTAAAATTTGCATCAATGTATTTGTGTCCAAAGTTGTTTTATGATTATTTTGTGTTTTTAGTAATTGACATAATCAATGGTTAAAATTTATTTTATAAGACTTTTCCTGTTCAAAATACATCTATCATTTCTAAACCGAGGGAGTATACATAGGCCATGGATAGCCTCAGGAATCATGGCTGAAATAGCCTCGGTAGGTGGTATTGTCCATTGAGATGTATATAGTGATTTTATTAATATAAGATCTATTGGTCTAGTGGTTCATAGTCATTCACAGGAATAAGCATAAATTATTTAGATGAAAAGTTTATAAAAGCATTGAATATTTTCGATGCATGATTATCTTATGGTGGTATTTAAATTGTCTGGCTAAATGGATACCCTAAAGGCCGAAACTGCATAACAAGACCATTCTTGTCAAGAACCTCTATTGCCATGGACGTTGTTGCCTGCCTCTACCATTGATTTGTTTTTGAGAACTTACCGGAGTAAACATTTCATCTGTTACAACCTATAAGAACACGATTTTGAAGGATCACATTACATTACCCGAAAATAGAAAAAATGAAGGAAACTGGCCATCCGGCAACGTGAAAAGTGACAAGAATGGCTGAGAATTGGAGCACACATGTCGTAGTAATTGCTGCTTCAAAACCAGTGCTGTGGTGTTCTAAACGGATCTAAAATGGGGGAAAAATCGTGCAACCTTTCAGTTCAAGTCTTATTAGTTCAAATAATGTATATTACAACAGCACGAAGACTTGGCGCAGATACTGCTAACCACTATCTGAACTGTTACGCCATCCAATGCCTCCTCCGCCCTGCGCTGAATGCCGAACATAGTGTCCACACGGGAAAACCCAGCTACATGACTTAGATGTCCTATAATAGAACAGAGATAATAAAAATAGAGATAATACAGTAGAGATAATGCATAGAACAGAGCCAGCAGTGGGTGTAGCATTCAAGTGAATTTGTTCAAAATCAAACCAAGTGAGCTACTGCTGTACTACTAGCTAGTCTACTAGTACTAATCATCTTCTACCAAATAGCCATGATTTTCACAGGACGCTGCAAAATACACATAAGAGCACCTGACCATTCAATGATAACGCAACGAATTACTTCAGCTACATACAAACTACCCAGCTTATCGTCACAAATGACATGCTAATCCACCAAAGAAACCGGATGCGCTTCTCTCACCTGCATCTGCAGGTACAGGCGGCCCGTACCCCTGCATCAAAGCAATCACCGAATCAGGCTACCATGAAGGGAAAAGACCAACCGAAATTGCAACGGAATACCCCAGATCCGGGCGGGGAGAGGCGGAATCAAACTAAGGGAAGGTGGAAGGTGGGAGAGAAACCTCGAATCCAGCTTCCTTGGTCCAGTTCCGCTCCAGCAGGTGGATCTGTGGAGCAGCGAGAATAGGGAGAGAGAGCCACCAACCGGATCTGGGGCTGGCCAGGCGTCCTTGGCCGGAGGAGTGGAGGAGGAGCCGGTGACCGAGGAGGAGACTGCGCGAAGCCGCGGCGAGACGGAAGCGCGGCAGCTGCGAGAGGAGGCCGCGCGAAGCGGCAGCGAGGCGGAGGCGCGGCGGCGAGGCGGAGGCGTCGCGGCCGTGCGAGAAGGTGTAGAGGGGGGCGGGGGAGGCGAGGAGAGAGCGGGTGGTGGAGGAGGCGAGTAGCCTGGAGGGGGGCGCGAGGGGAGACTGGGATGGGCGCGGGTGAAGGGAGTGAGGAGAGCTAGGGTTTCTCGTTCTTTTATACCATAGGGTCACGATTACAATCGTTGGATCGGCGATGGATGGTCAGAATCAGTTGGGCCATTTGGGCCAAAATGGGCCTTAGTGTATTTCTTCTCAGAATAATGCTTTTCTTTTTCTTTTTTCATTTCTCATGTGTAGAGAACTTTGTATTCTCAAAACTCAATAGTTGTTGCACGTGTGCACGCACGTGTGTATATAGAGCTTTAGCTATTCTCAAATTTAGAGACACATTATTTTTCGAGTTAGTTGGTCTTTATTTATATGGAGAAAAAGGAGTGCAGGACCTCATGGCATGCGATCCCCTTTGTAACCTGTGAGAGGGTTTACTGATGCCCTCAAGACGATATATGCGCAGCTGCAGGCTGCTGCAGCAGCGGCATCAGCACACGCATCCTATGCAGGCAGTCATCATCCAATGATGCGCGGCACGGAGGCGTGACGACACGCGACGGCAAGCGTGAATGCCAAGCCCTGAACTGAACCTCTCCTCGACTGAAAGAAAGCCTGAACGCCATCATGTTGGGTTTTCCTCTGTCTCTCTCTCGGCGGGACTAGCACAGTGCTCCCATGGCATATAGTGATTTTATTAATATAAGATCTATTGGTCTAGTGGTTCATAGTCATTCACAGGAATAAGCATAAATTATTTAGATGAAAAGTTTATAAAAGCATTGAATATTTTCGATGCATGATTATCTTATGGTGTTATTTAAATTGTTTGGCTAAATGGATACCCTAAAGGCCGAAACTGCATAACAGGACCATTGATTTGTGCCTGCCTCTACCATTGATTTGTTTTTGAGAACTTACCGGAGTAAACATTTCATCTGTTACAACCTATAAGAACACGATTTTGAAGGATCACATTACATTACCCGAAAATAGAAAAAATGAAGGAAACTGGCCATCCGGCAACGTGAAAAGTGACAAGAATGGCTGAGAATTGGAGCACACATGTCGTAGTAATTGCTGCTTCAAAACCAGTGCTGTGGTGTTCTAAACGGATCTAAAATGGGGGAAAAATCGTGCAACCTTTCAGTTCAAGTCTTATTAGTTCAAATAATGTATATTACAACAGCACGAAGACTTGGCGCAGATACTGCTAACCACTATCTGAACTGTTACGCCATCCAATGCCTCCTCCGCCCTGCGCTGAATGCCGAACATAGTGTCCACACGGGAAAACCCAGCTACATGACTTAGATGTCCTATAATAGAACAGAGATAATAAAAATAGAGATAATACAGTAGAGATAATGCATAGAACAGAGCCAGCAGTGGGTGTAGCATTCAAGTGAATTTGTTCAAAATCAAACCAAGTGAGCTACTGCTGTACTACTAGCTAGTCTACTAGTACTAATCATCTTCTACCAAATAGCCATGATTTTCACAGGACGCTGCAAAATACACATAAGAGCACCTGACCATTCAATGATAACGCAACGAATTACTTCAGCTACATACAAACTACCCAGCTTATCGTCACAAATGACATGCTAATCCACCAAAGAAACCGGATGCGCTTCTCTCACCTGCATCTGCAGGTACAGGCGGCCCGTACCCCTGCATCAAAGCAATCACCGAATCAGGCTACCATGAAGGGAAAAGACCAACCGAAATTGCAACGGAATACCCCAGATCCGGGCGGGGAACGGAGGTGGGTACGCGCGGGACGTTGGGTGAAAAAAGTTTTGCAGAAAATGAACTAAAAGCGCCCGAAACATCAATTTTTTCTAGCGTTTCTAGTTTTTCCCTCCCACCAAAGCCCGACAGGTGGGTCCTCTGTGAGAGGGTGGGGTGGGTTTTTTTAGTGAAAAGTGTTTTTAATTCTCTAGGATCCTTTTAGTATAGATTTGCAGGAGCAAGTTGCAGCCCATCTACAAGAATTTTATGGTCTGAAAAAAATAAATGGCCGAGCTGAAAAGGACATTCTAATTAGGCTCAATCCGGACATAAATATTGGCGTATAACGAGGAGAAACAGAACAACAAAAATTCGTAATGTGTCCTGGCTAGTATGGGTATCCTCCTATATAAACTCCAAAACCAAATATAGACCCTCAACTATTAATTTTGAACACATTGTTTTTTTTAAAAAATGTTGCATAGACATTGGCATATGGAACTGTTTAATTTAGTGAAATACATGCATGCATGGCTTATTCTACCTTAATCCTTAAATATTGTTTAGTCTAATCCACAAATCGACACACCTGGCTTATCTCCCTCCACGCCACAATCCATTAAAATTGTTGATGTGAAGGAAACTGGCCATCCGGCAACGTGAAAAGTGACAAGAATGGCTGAGAATTGGAGCACACATGTCGTAGTAATTGCTGCTTCAAAACCAGTGCTGTGGTGTCCTAAACGAATCTAAAATGGGGGAAAAATCGTGCAACCTTTTAGTTCAAGTCTTATTAGTTCAAATAATGTATATTACAACAGCACGAAGACTTGGCGCAGATACTGCTAACCACTATCTGAACTGTTACGCCATCCAATGCCTCCTCCGCCCTGCGCTGAATGCCGAACATAGTGTCCACACGGGAAAACCCAGCTACATGACTTAGATGTCCTATAATAGAACAGAGATAATAAAAATAGAGATAATACAGTAGAGATAATGCATAGAACAGAGCCAGCAGTGGGTGTAGCATTCAAGTGAATTTGTTCAAAATCAAACCAAGTGAGCTACTGCTGTACTACTAGCTAGTCTACTAGTACTAATCATCTTCTACCAAATAGCCATGATTTTCACAGGACGCTGCAAAATACACATATGAGCACCTGACCATTCAATTATGCAACGAATTACTTCAGCTACATACAAACCACCCAGCTTATCGTCACAAATGACATGCTAATTCACCAAAGAAATCGGATGCGTTTCTCTCACCTGGGTCTGCAGGTACAGGCGGCCCGAACCCCTGCAACAAAGCAATCACCGAATCAGGCTACCATGAAGGGAAAAGACCAACCGAAATTGCAATGGAATACCCCAGATCCGCGCAGGGAGAGGCGGAATCAAACTAAGGGAAGGTGGAAGGTGGGAGAGAAACCTCGAATCCAGCTTCCTTGGTCCAGTTCCGCTCCAGCCGGTGGATCTGTGGCGCGGCGAGTGAGAGAGAGAGGGGGGATCCGGCGGTGTCCGTCCTAACATGCCACGAGCCTTGGCCGGAGGAGTGGAGGAGGGGCCGCGGTGACCAAGGAGGAGTCTGCGCGACGCCATGGCGAGGCGGAGGCGCGGCGGCCGCGAGAGGAGGCCGCACGAAGCGGCAGCAAGGCGGAGGCGGCGCGGCCGTGCGAGAAGGCGTAGAGGGGGGCGGGGGAGGCGGGCAGAGAGCGGGCGGCGGAGGAGGCGAGTCTCCTGGATGGGGGGGGGCGCGAGGAGAGACTGGGATGGGTGCGGGTGAAGGGAGTGAAGGAGAGCTAGGGTTTCTCGTTCTTTTATATTATTGGGTCGCGATTACAGTCGTTGGATCAGCGATGGACGGTCAGAATCAGTCGGGCCATTTGACCAAAATGGGCCTTAGCGTGTTTCTTCCCAGAATAATGCTTTTCTTTTTCTTTTTCATTTATTGCACCATTGTAAAGTAGCACATAAAAATAATTATCATATATACACCAACTCATTTTTTATATGTAATATAATACATATGAATTGTATTCAAGAAGTTTAAAAAGTTTTATAACTAATTTTCTATTTTCTATATGTTAAATGAATTTCCACGGAATTCTTGGAAATAATTACAATTTGAACTACATGTATCTCAAGTATTATTTTAAAAATTGTGTAAAAATGCACGCGCGTGCTAAACTCTCTTCTACACATTTGTCTCAATTCATGAGTCACGCACGTTTATTGATGACATGTAGGTACTAAAACATTGTCACTTTAGTGGGCCATGGTAAACAGACCGGTCATGCGAAGCACTTTTAAAAATACTTTATATTCGTTCTCTCATGTATAGAGAACTTTGTATTCTAAAAATTCAATAGTTATTGCACGTGCGCACGCACGTGTGTATATAGAGCTTTAGCTATTCTCAAATCTAGAGGCACATTATTTTTCGAGTTAGTTGGTCTTTATTTATATGGAGAAAAACTCTTCAATCTTTTGTCTATTAGCAAAACGGGATAATTGTGTGCACGTGGGGAGTTAGGGGCCCACCTGGCCGGAGGTGGGTACGCACGAGACGTTCTGTCTCTTATACACATCTAGATGT
>OAMR01000002.1:4800561-4817783 GCA_900205405.1 Echinochloa crus-galli | reverse complement strand
CTCTATGAGAGGGTGGGGGTGGATTTTTTGGTAGAAAACGTTTTCAATTCTCTAGGATCCTTATAGCATATACTAGTTGCAATGTCCGCGCGGCACGCGCGTGCTAAACTCTCTTCTAAACATTTGTCTCAATTAATGTGTCATTTTAGTGGATCATGGTAAACAGACCGGCCATGCGAAGCACTTTTAAAAATACTTTATATTCGTTCTCTCATGTATAGAGAACTTTGTATTCTCAAAACTCAATAGTTGTTGCACGTGCGCACGCACGTGTGTATATAGAGCTTTAGCTATTCTCAAATTTAGAGGCACATTATTTTTCGAGTTAGTTGATCTTTATTTATATGGAGAAAAACTCTTCAATCTTTTGTCTATTAGCAATACGGGATAATTGTGTGCACGTGGGGAGTTAGGGGCCCACCTGGACGGAGGTGGGTACGCGCGGGACGTTGGGTGAAAAAAGTTTTGCAGAAAATGAACTAAAAGCGCCCGAAACATCAATTTTTTCTAGCGTTTCTAGTTTTTCCCTCCCACCAAAGCCCGACAGGTGGGTCCTCTGTGAGAGGGTGGGGTGGGTTTTTTTAGTGAAAAGTGTTTTTAATTCTCTAGGATCCTTTTAGTATAGATTTGCAGGAGCAAGTTGCAGCCCATCTACAAGAATTTTGGTCTGAAAAAAATAAATGGCCGAGCTGAAAAGGACATTCTAATTAGGCTCAATCCGGACATAAATATTGGCGTATAACGAGGAGAAACAGAACAACAAAAATTCGTAATGTGTCCTGGCTAGTATGGGTATCCTCCTATATAAACTCCAAAACCAAATATAGACCCTCAACTATTAATTTTGAACACATTGTTTTTTTAAAAAATGTTGCATAGACATTGGCATATGGAACTGTTTAATTTAGTGAAATACATGCATGCATGGCTTATTCTACCTTAATCCTTAAATATTGTTTAGTCTAATCCACAAATCGACACACCTGGCTTATCTCCCTCCACGCCACAATCCATTAAAATTGTTGATGATATACATGAAAATATTAATTGTAGACGACCTATCGAATAAGGGCAAGGCTAATAATTTAGCCAGCAGCAGGCTGTAAAGATCTTTACAGGCCATCTCTCAGTCCACTTGTACAGTGATTTAGCCCTTCATCATTAATAGATGGCCCACTTGTCTCTCTCACAACATTTATTTGTTCTTGTGCCCAATCTAGCTGTAAACTTACAGCCCACCTTTCCTCTCTCTCCTCTACTCACCATTTAGCCTCTCTAAGCAGTTTGAGGATTGCAGTGGGAAGCATAAAGACAACTTTAACTAGCTAAAGCCTACTACTTTTTGTAAATATTATCACACCTGTTTTAGAGACAGCAATAACCTGAGCTACTCAATATTCAACTGATTCTTTTAAACAACATTATCATCCTACGGACGGCAATGAATATCACATACCGAGTAAACACCGTCTCCCGGCCCACTGTAAGGATGGGATGGCCTGTATGTCGATACCAAAACAGGGGAACTCATTTTTGCGTAAGTACGTTGCCGGTTTACTAGTTACCACGACACATAGTCAATGCATTTGGATAACACTGCAGACCTGCAGTGAAAGCAACATCTTGCTGCTGATTTTTTTAAAAAAAATCTAGCTTGCTGCCATAAGCAAGGCTTTTCCTCGAAAAGCACCGAGTATGATTCTATGCTTTGCCGTGTCATCAGTGCGTGCATGTGCGATCATGCTATCTTAGTTTATGTAAGTCCTAATATCCAGTTGCACGTATTCTAGCAAATTATAATGGTCCCTCCACGTTTTGTAAAAAGGTATTCGTCACACTGTGCAACAGCAACCAATCGTGCACTTCACAGCAACTTTCCCTGTGAATGTCATTTCAAAACACATTTGACCCATATGTGACAATATTTTTTTAGGACATGGACGGCAAATGCATGCACGTAGACCAAGCTTTGTTTGTATACAAGTCTTCAGATAACACAAATTCAATTCTAGCCTACACATCATTTCGATACACACAGCCGGCTTCTTATTACAACAGTTCAGAATCCAGCTAAGAACACAAATCGAAACTAAAGGAAACCAAACTAATAGCATGAATGACAATCTCACTAACATTGCATAACTTATAATAATTTTCACTCCTATAAAATGTGGCGAGTAACTCCATGGCTGTAAACCACGCAAAGACTAATTCGCCTCCTCGTGCTTTATAGTTCTACAAGTTGACAAAGGACACAAATATTGGCACTAGGAAGAGAAAATAGTTAAGCAAGCATAATGCAAAACCAATGTGCGTGTCAGTCAGACAGGAGGTGTGCCAAGTGGAGAGTGCACTAGGCCAGTCAAAAAGGAGGACAAGATTGGATGATTATATCACAGAAAGTTAGAAGCCCAATACATATAGTTTCCTTTCGAGGCCCAATACACAGTTGCCTTTTGTACTACGTAGTACGTACATATATGCGAGACCTAACTTATGAGTGCTGGTGACATCAAAACTTATGCATGCGCGCGTGGGCATCCAATCCAAGTCCTCATGAAAGACATGCAACAAATAATTGCACGACTTTCAGGCTTTCAGCTCTCCTTCCTGCCTTCGTTGATCGTGCATCCACTGCATCATCATGTCAAAGCTCCTTTCCAGGAGCAGTTAAATACAGTAATTTTCACTGTCAAGAAAGGTAAGTCTAGTGCAATCTCATCAAGTATCATGGATTTATATGATAAAACTATATGTCTCCAATAATTTTCGCTGTTTGAGTTGACACCGTACTGTAAGATCAGTACCAAACAAGATAAGTTTTTTCTGTCAGACTAACACTACATCATCCACTGAACTCGATCTACATGTGAACGAAAGCCTTACAATAACCTGTTTTATTTTTAAAAAGACCGCAAAAGTACGAGTTACCAATACAGACTGCTCGGTCTCTACGCCTATCTGGTCCAAGTGCTTTCGGTTCGTCTCAGCGGGACAAGTAAAGAATTCAGATGTGACGGAACAGAGGACCTGATAAGCATCAGAAATTAACCGTTGGTTTTCGCCGATAATGAGGACACACCAAATGGAGTGCAAATTTATATATCAATCTTTTATCCCTTCGCGCATCCATCTAAAAATGAGAGGAAAACAGAAGGTAAAAATAATTAAGTGGCAAATAAAAAAATGTTATGGTAATTTTTGAACTATGCCTTAGCTACAAATTACAGAATTTCATTTCTTTAATTATTTATATATATAGGCATGAGGGCATGTGACACTTTGTTAAATACAAACTATATGTCATATAAATATCCTCCTAAATTTCATATATGAAAACACTTTTCTTTTAGAACTGGAATTCATTCAGCAGATTCTTTTTTATCTAATTAAGCATTGACCCAACCTAAATTATTAATTTCTTTTTGCTTTTATAAATTTTATTTTTCTCTCGAGTGTTTCCTTGCTAACAAAGCTAGATTGTATCAATTTTTCACATACTTTTGACGTTCAAAAGTGATGTTGTTAACCAACTTCCATTGATGAATTCAAACAGAGCGCTCATCGGTGCATTGAACCTATATAATGCTAAGTCAACCCATTAGTGTCTAAAAACCCTGAAAATTAAAAGAACCACTTGCTCACTGCTATTTTGTCACCATATATGCTACTTGCAGAGCTCCACTCACTCCTATAAATATGGCCATGTTGCTTCTCGAGTTATTCATTCTCCTCCCATCAAAGCACACACATACTACACACAAACAGCTAGCCCCCCACATTTGCATCTCTGGCTCCCACTGAGCAACCTGCAATGGCTTCTCCCCAATTGACAATGGCGATCTTCTTCGTCGTCCTCCTTGCCTCATCTTCACCTTGTCTTGCTCGAGCTAGGATGATGATCCGAGGTGATCATAACCTACCACAACCGAACAGCAAGAGCAGTAGTAGTATCATCAGTCCTACCACTACCACAATCTCACCTCAGCAGTTGGTACAAGAAGTGGCAGCGCCATCGCCGCCGGCAACCGAGGTCGTCGTCGACCACCCTGAGAGCAACGGCGGCTGGATACCGGACGGTTCGGTGCCGAGCCCCGGCGTCGGCCATCATCCATAGATGGCGTGCCGTGTCGCGTGTGCTGTGTGCATTATGTGTACCGTACATACTTGTGTGTATATGCATGGCTTATATACCCAACTAAAGATAGGTAGTGTGTGCTGCATGTCTGTGTATGCATAGCCATATGGTGATTGATCGAGGGATGCCATGCTCTTTCTTGTTCTATATATGCTTTAACAAAATTTAAAGTTTCAAAGTGAATACAAGATATGAATAGATATGCATGATCGCCTGAGTTTTCTATTGGGTAAAAGCTTGATAGAAACAATTATAGAAAAGATATAAATTAAAGGCAATACACACAAGCAAAAGAGAAAGAAACTGTGAAAGGGCCTCTAGCCTAGTGGTTTAGAGCACCTGAGTAGCACCCTACAGATCCAGGTTCGACTCCATGTTAATCCTTACTAGCCGTGCTAAAAAATAGATAAATTAATTAAATAAAAATAAAAACATCCAACCATCAATAATCCAGAGATTGTAATCATCATAGTCAATGAATCTATTATATTTTTTTAAAAAATACTCACCTCTACCATTATAAAAATAGCCTCATAAATCCGATCCAACTCTGCCATTATGACAAATAACTTAAAATAATAATAACAAATCTTCATTTGTATTCCCCACACTTAATTATGTCGTGGTAAAAAAATCTAAAGTAACCTTTTAAATTTGTATTTAAATTGGCCATGCACCTACCATTAGTAACTTATAAGTTTGCATCAAAATTACCTGCATCCACCATTATAAAAAAATATCCTAAAGTGCACCAATATATATGTTTCTAAATTGTCCATATCATTTGTCTCGTCTCTGTTAATATTGAATATATTATCTTAAGATATACATGCAGAAAGGGTATGTCACGTATAGACCATGTGCACAAATATGGAGAGGAAAGCTATGCGAAGTGATTTGCATGTTAAACACATAATTCAAACTGTACGGATTCGATCAAGTTAACCTGAAGAAGTTTTGTCAACTGAAAATCGTGTCACTGGTTCGGTATATATAGCAATTTTTACATCGATTGCACAAGTTTCTTACTAGCAGCTTATCAGTCGCACGTACTGTCCACGTATTACTGCTAATCAATCGTCTTGAAAAGAAGAAATGTGCAACTTGTTCACCAATAGTATGCATGCATGATTGAGCGGCCAGGATCGTCGTGGCATAGCATCGTGCTGGGAGGGTCCTACGTGTGCCCAAAAGTAGTAGGAGGTGGCTAGCGTGTGCCATGAGTCGCACGCGTACGTACTAGGTCATGCTCCCACGTGGCAATTTCTTGTGGCCTCAGCGGCCCAAACCAACTCAACATTCCTCTCTCTGTCTTGTCAAATCAAGCAACAAGTTCAAAGAACCAGAACGGAAGGCATCCATATGAAGAGCAGGAACCGAGAACCGACAGTGCACCACTCGAGTTTCTTTTACATGAAGAGCACTTTTAATTATGAGATTTTGAAACCCATTTAAAATGTGATTGCGATGCAGGTGTGCCTCACATATTTGACCAGGTCACAAAAGTTCAAACCATGCGCTGCTGGCTCACACAAAGATTACACGCGCCTGCTGCCCTGCTGGCCTCCTCAGCTCCCTGCTTCGCCAGTTCGCCTGGCCTATAAATACATGGCCAAGCTGCTCATATTCTCATAGTCATAGCCACACACAAACGCATGCAGTTTTCTCTCCTCTCACAACAAGCATAGAGTACCAACAGGAGTAACGTACAATATATTTTCTCGATCGATAGCAAGCAGGTAAACTTGCCAAGACTGCTATATTTGTTCAGAGTTGTCATGGCTTCCTCACACAGAATTGTGATCGCCCTGTCGTTCGTGCTTCTCTTGTTGGCATCATCGCCGTCCATGCTCCAAGCTAGGATGGCGCCAAGTGACCATGCACGGGCAGATGATCAAGCACATGTCAAGAAGAGTAGCATTGCTGCTGCCACTCCGTCTTCTGAAGATTTGACAGGAGAAATGGCACCGCCGCCGATGCCACCCTCACCGTCATCCGGCAAGCCGGAGATGACGACGACCGTCGCCAAGCGTTGGGGGACGACCCAGGTCACCGACGGGTCGGTGCCGAGCCCAGGCGTAGGCCATAATTAGCAAATACACTGATTCATCATTCCCATGTAAATGTCCCTAGGTATAGATACAATAAATAAAAGCTAGGTATATGTACGTGGGGCAGTGTATCCATGATATGCATGTATGTTGTCAGAAAAGAATTAATTAATATCATTACACTCATGTTGTAATTTCCTTGAGTTATATATAATTTAGAGACTCTATAATTTAAATTGGATTGTTGACGCATGTCCTGGCATAGGTTTTCATGTGATATATGGCACTTTACACAAGAACGTGTGAAGTGTGTCAATGTCCTCTAGAGATATATTATTATCATCTCACTTAACATACATCAGTTGTGTTGAATCCATACATGCATATAGATGTTTGCACTGTTGGATTTACGTGGATTGTGTGTATAATCCTCGTAGTCTTATTTTTTGTTTCTACGTAGTTCAAGAAAAGAGAACTCTACGTTTTATCCAATACCCAAACCAAGTCAACATTTCAGATCTTTTTTGCACTTTTCCTTTAAGAACATGCACTTGAGCCTTTTGGTCTTTATTATTTTTTTTCTTTCCCTTTTTCACGCTCCTGCGCGTGGGTAGGCATAAAACCATCATCATCTCACGCTCGTTCACCCGGCTCTACACGCTCACCTTGTGCAGCCAGGTCTCATCAGGAGCATAATCTTCATAAAAGATGAGGGCAATCTCAATATGACGCATATACAATTATTGCAAGATAACGATCTTGTTGTAGAAAATAAAAATGAATTGTGATAAAAGGAAAATAATCCTGAAAACAAACAGTGAATATACAAGCTGTCCAAAAACCTACAAACCGTTTCTAGCAGTGGAACCTGACTGTAGGGAGTTCATTAGCTGCATATGTTTGTGCTCCTTGTTCATGTGTAAGTAGGAATGGTAATGAATCATGACTCGAATGTTCTTTTACAAAATCTAATTCAATCAGCTCTTAATTATTTTTAGCTCAAACATATAAAAATTCTGTCCAGCCCCTTTTTAGCCTGGTTCTTAATAAAGTAATTTGTTGGTTTTACCATACCGGGACAAATATAAATTCATGGTAACAAATAATACGTCGTCACTCGCATTCGGTCTCGCTATATTATAAGGGAAAAAAAAGATCGCCCTTGGCCTGAAGAGTAGATACGTTTTACGTACGTGTGTACATTATTGACGCATTAATTAGTTGTGCTGGTTAAGGGGGATTAGAAATTTAGAGGGTGTTTGGATCACTTTAGTCACCTGACTAAAGTTTAGTCAGACTAAAAAAATTTAGTCACCCCTGTTTGGAAGATGGGACTAAAGAGCATTTAATGCATATTTACCCCCCTCTCTCCTCACCTCCCCTTCTCTCTCCCTGCACGCGCACGTCCTCCCACGCGCTCCCACCACACACCACACTGCTCTGCCTCTATTTTCTAGGGGATGTGGACCCATGCAATTAATTAGAGAAGAGAGAGGGGGACTTTAGTCAGCAAAAGTTAGGTAAGGGGTGACTAGGGACTAAACTAATTTTAGTCACCCTTTAGTCAGGGATGTTTGGAGGTTTAGTCCCTTTTGTGACTAAAATTAGTCTCTAGTCTCTAGTCACTCATGGATCCAAATACCTTTTAGAATAATTACGTGCCAAACACTGATGGGAACTGGACTTCGATATGCCAAAACACTGCACGTGGACGCATACTTAGCATGCGCCGAGTTCATAAAATAGTTTACCATATTTCTAACAGAACAAAATTTTGGAGCAAAGTTTTAGCTGATAAAACCTCGATCAGTTATGAGTACGTAGAAGTATTTCCCAACACGCGTGCTAAATATCAATATTGGCACGCGCATTATTGGCTCGGAGTTTGCTAGGGCGCACGAAGCTTCCACGCGGCGCGCTGTGGTGGCCCGAGCCAGCAATACTCTAACAAAAATCTTTGGCTGAAAATTAAAGTGATGAATAAATAACAGGGTAGTGCTCAAAATAGTATACTTTGTTAGGACAACTTTATAGGGAAAATGCAACGGTGTGATATGATGTCGTGTGCTCGATCCACTAATTTTGACTAAGCCACAAAATTAAACTTGTCACCGCCTCGCAAACACATACTACACTGCTTGCTTTCTGGCCACTGCATCGCCCCCTAGCTCTCTCCTCACCTATAAATACATGTCTCGGTTTCTCACATTCTCATTGCATCGAGCTCATATTAGCCTCTCACCAGCTCACCTTTCTCAAGCAGACAGCCAAAACTTTCTTGCTAAGCTAATTTGTGATCTCTGCCATTTTTCTTGGCTCGCTTTATTAGGTTATTACAAAACCTTGCCCATATGGCTGCCTCGCACGCCGCCATTGCGATCGTCACCTTGCTTCTGTTGGCATCATCATCGAAGTCTCTCGTGCAGGCGAGGATGATGCCAGGGGATCATCCACATGTGCATGCCGTGGAGAGCCGTGCTATCATCAGTGCTTCTTCATCCTCGGACTCTGAAGATCTCCTACAAGTGTTGTTCACTGCGCCGCCGCCGACGCCGCGGGTACTGACCGATGACAAGCCGGAGATCGCCACAGCCAAGCGTAGGCAGATCATCCAGGCCGCCGCCGATGGATCGACGCCGAGCCCCGGCGTTGGCCACCACCATTAGCTCGACTTCTTCCACACATATAGAGACTAAATTGCATATAGTAAATATGGTATATAAAATGCCTAGCACATAAAACTATAATGACATGCATGCAAGCTAGTTTAATTTGCTAGCTAGCTATATATATATATATACATGTATATGATGTAAACATATAAAGACATAGGAGATCGTTGCATTTATTTCCTATGTTGTATGTACTTCATTTGTATCTTATACTATATGAGAAGAATAAATGAATATATATCATCTTAATTTATACACTTGGCAGGGAGATTGGTTTATATGTATGTTTCTTCCGGGTCACGGGGTTATTTTTACCTAATCATCTCTATTTTACTAACAAGCTTCAAATTAAATGGGTTTGATTTTGAAGTGTGGTTGGATAATATTTCACCATTTCTCTTTTTACTCGCGGATCCCCTGTGGCAATGAGGGTGAGTTCATGAGCTTGGCATAACCAGCAACTGGTTGATGTCTATGCGATCCTGACCGAGAGACAACACATCTTTTCTTTTCCTCGTTTGTTTTAGGACCAAAACCTAACAATCCATGCCATGGTCATCTCAGTTTTGTAGGGGTTCACACTGAGATGAAAACTTTTCCTGTGATGGGAAATATTTTCTTATCTCTCTAGTTATTTAATTTGGTTTGTTTTTGTTTGGTTTTATATTTTAGAAAAAATTAATGTCCATGTGTAATATCCGAGTTGGTAATCGTGTATGTTGTCTATTGATGGTTGTTCTATGTGTATTGCCTTGTTCGGTGTGGTTTGGTGTTGGGTATGGGTGTTTGTTGTTGTAATTAAACAATCGTCTCCTTAATGAAATATTACATATGCATGGCACACCTAAAAAAATTAATAAAAACTCCTTTTATAGGGATCGGATAACCAATGTATTTTTACCTTGCACAAAAAAAATCTTGGATTAAGTGGACATTGGATCATCCATCATACTATTAAGTGACATAAATCTTGGATATGTTTTAAGTCATAGGTAAAAAAACAGGTGACTTGACTAAAAACATATGCCTGTGTCCATTGGCTTTGTTTGCAATTTCCTACAAGGTGCAGTAAATGTATTCATATTTGAGGAAGATACAAGTTGATAACTTCTCATATGTGATAACAACTATAGCACATAATTACGAGATATTCTATGTCAACATGAAAATTTGCGCTCCTAGCGTAATAATTATGCAGATACATAGCCAAGAAAACCAGTTAGTAAACATTTTCTCTTTTAGGGCGTTAGTAAAACATCTCAGTTATTGCATGAAAACATTTCCACATGTTTGATCAAAACACATTTAACCAATTAAAAGTGTGTCGCCAAATTTATTTATCTGGCACAAAGTGTCATGATCAAAGCTACAAGACAAATTGTATGCCACGTTATACCAAGTTCTTGTTCCAAAATAATAAGTGGCAAATTATGCATGGTCAAAAGTGGTCCACAAAGTGCTACAAGAGTTAAGTGATTCGATGCAAACACTTGCCAACGCACCTGGTCGATCATCTGAGAGATCGCTGTCTCGCAATCATAGTAACCAAACTCAGGCCGTCCAAATTGGCAACCAATTGCCAGGTTTCGGACTCCTACGCTACGCATGCAGCACATTCCTCTCACTATTCCGTGAAGTGCCTTACATCCAGGCTTTAGCTAGCCGACATCACATACTGATCGCCCATTTCACATTAGATCATAGTACCCCTTTAACTAATTTTAGCATTAAGCATGCATGCGTCACACGCTTAATTTAATTTATTCTTTTGTTTTCTTTTCAGTGATTTTGTGGGACGCTGCTAACCGTTGGAGGTGGGCCTTTTGTGCTCACTAGTCGGCGTGCTTTCTAGCCGATGATTGAAAGGCGTCATCTCGGAGAATATCCATGCCTTGTGACAATGGCGACCACGCTTGTACTGTACAAAAGTTTCAGGTTACATGTTCATCTACCGGAACTTGGCTGACACGTGTAGTAGTGCGATTTTTAGCAACCATATGCTAGGAACCACATAAATTAGCTCCGCTAATATCTTTTGGTTTCAAGATCAAACTCCACTGAACGCTGGAGATCAAAAGGTCGGTTATGACTTATGACGCGGGACCTTTCTGTTGTTCTCCCAACAATGTAATAGAATCAACCGAAAAGATCCAATTAATAGTTTCTAAATGGAGTTTTGGTGATCATAGCTAGCACAATATTCATCATATATCTACATATGCATGCAAGTAGAACTGAAGTTCGAGAGTTCAACTTGTGCTATTCCTATATCGTCTGGTTTACTTTTTTTTCCCTAGGAGAAATGACAACTTTGCCTTTTTATTTTAAAAAGATCTAATGCTGCTTATGTCTATATTACATGCAGCATGATCGATGCATATGATTTGAACATTTTGAAACAAATAAAATGCTCACACATGCTGGTCATTAGAATAGATGTCATTTTCGATGTTGAGGAGAAGAGAGCAAATTACTTTTGGAGAGAAGCACAGTATCGTTATGTCACTGTGCCTTTCAGGCTCCAAATTGCAATGATGTAAAATTAAACAAATTCTTGGCCCTGATTCTTTGGAACCAATTTACCGTCATATATATTTCTAACCGACCATACTAGCAAAAGTTGGCCTAGAAATTCAGTCATCAAATTTTGTAGTTCGTCCTAGAGTACCCTTTATGAGTGGACAATCAGCTATAAGGCATGACACAGCCGGTGCACTTTTAAAGAAACCGAATAATAGAGAGCCGCCATGGTTGACTGCAAGAATGAATTAGCTAGGGCAAACTGAAGTTAGCAAGGGTATTGCTTGAATTGAACTTCACTTTTTCAGTTGTTCTACTAATGTATATATGTGGCAGAATCATGAGCTACAAGAGTTTTCGATCTTGGACCATTCCATATGTTATTTTTTTGTACATCAGCTCCAAATTAAAACAAGTCCACAAAAGCTCGATGCATTTTGTATTTTGGTACACGTCCTTCTAAATTATACAGTGCTTTCTCTTATTTTGGGATTATTGCATAGTATTTTGTTTATAAACTATAGATTTTAAAAACTTATAACTCAAACATACCGCATGGTTAATAAAAGTATGAGGAAAAGTGAATAAATTAATTATTGATACTATAACCGTGTGTTTACATGAGTCCTACACAAAATGCACCCACTACTTTGAGTTGGACTTTGGGCGCACCTGAACCGTCCTAATCAGTCAGACGGCCATAGCTTGGTGATTGGAAGCTAAGGTGTGCGGAGGTGCATATGACACCAAAATCGTGTCGCATCAAATTTGGCCACTGTCCAAAGCATCATAGTTGAGGTGGTTATTATTTCCACTGAGATATGATGTTTGATTTAATTAGTTCCAATTAATCGCGCACCACACACAAAAACCACTCATTGATGTTGCCATCCTCAAGCTTATGACACGAAATTTGTACGTGGAAGAGAGATTCTCACATTTTTGCTCCATGAGCTTATGAGGATGTTGTTAGGGCCTACGCAAAGAAAAATGTCTCCAACCTGAATGTAATTTTTTTCGACCAAACCTGAATGTAATTTAGTTGGGTAGGTTTATTATGATGGAAGTTGTCCACCAGGTTCAACTCTCTGACTCAACGCAAATACTTTACGAAGAAATATTATTTCAGCAGTAGGCAATGTACATCTGGATACCGAGGGGGTTTGTAAGGACACTCTTTCAATCTCAAGATCTATTCGTCTAGTCTCTCAGATATTATCATACGACCGAGTGTTTTACGTATGAGTGTGTAAATGAAACGTTAATTTTTTCCTTGTGTTACGCTTTCCGTGACTACAATTTTATACAGGGAAAAGGAACAGGAAATTAAATTATACATAGTATTAGGCCAGTCTCAGTAGGGGTTTTATAAAAAGTTTCATGACATTAAATGTGCTGATGTGGCATAATAGAGAAAAGATAGAGTTTTATGATACGTGAGAGGAGTTTTATAGTGATGAAACTCTTTTTTGTTGTAATGTGTCCAGTCTAGACTTTCATCTTCTTTTTAATGTAATCGGCAGCTCTCGTTAAAAAAAAGTCTTGCAGAGAGACTGGCCATAACGATGGGGCGAATTCGGCCGGGAAATACGAGACACGGGCCTTGCATCCCGATACGCTTCCGGTTCAGGCCCATCTCGTGCTTGCCGAATTTCGCGCACGTTGGGCCATCTCACGGATCGGCAGGCAGCGGTGACCAGCAGCATTCAGGCCCAACCAATGGATGATGCTGCTGGTGCTGGCTGCGAAGCGACCAGCGGGAGTGTGTGTGTGTGTGTGTGTGTGTCGTCGCGGGCAGGAATCACTTGCTGTACCTTGTACGTAGGCTCACGAGGCAAAATTGAAGGGGAAAAAAAACTACGGTCCACGAGGCAAAAGGAAGGAAGCAAGAGAGCCCCGGGCCAACTAGGCTGAACGGCCCACTACGCAAATATGTGGCGGACACTAAACAAGCTTATAAACTACAAAAACAAAATGTGCCAAATCAAAACTGGTTATGAACACGTAATCTCCACTGATTAAACAGTGAATTCGGTTCTGTTTATAGGCGTTAGTAGAGCTTATTAATTTGTTTGGTCATGCTCCGCCTCAACTACCTCAATTTCATGGAAAGTTACTGCGTACGTAATTGCATACTAGTGTACTTTGCACACCGACGAGCTGGTGAGGAAGACACACACGTGCGTGTGCCGCACGTCGAGCGAGCCAACGTTGAAGGAAACGCCACGCCACCGAGTGTGGCACGAGACATCCCGCGCGGCAACAGTTGCCTTGCTGTCGTGTCGCCGGAGACACGCGGTCGGCGTCGACGGACGGCGCCAGCGACGGCGAGGGGCTTCCTGGAACGGGCGCGGAAGGAAACGCCATGGCATCGCCGCCGCCCGTACGAGCGCGCGGCCGGTCGGTGGGTGCGTGTGGATATGGAGTTGGACGACGGCTGGGCTGGCACGGTCGGCTAGCCGACATCCCCACCTCTGATGCGTCATCGTCCCACGGTTTGATGGCACGGATTCAGGGCGAGCCCGGATTCCACTTCAGATGGTGATGGGACGGATCGGAAGGGCGGGGCCCAGCCAGCTTCCGACCGTTGCTCGCCGACCTGCTGCTTTTTGCCAGGCACATAGCATGGCATGCATGGAGATGGTTCCGCATGTGTTACAGCTGCCAAATGCGCAGACCCTCAAGCAACTCGTGTGGCTGAATACTTGTGAAGTTATGACACCTCGGAGATTCTACTAGCACGATTGCACGAATGCAAAGGAAAAGAAAAAAAAGAAAGAAATAAGAGACTATATATCCGGAGAGAATAATAATATATAGAGAAGATATGCATTTCTAAAGCCCACTGCATCATATCCTCATCCATCGCATTCAGGGAGGCTATGGGCCTGACCGCCCGAGGATCCCTGACGTGGGCCCTAAGCTATAGGCCTTGTTCTCCTTAAAAAAAAGCTATAGGCCTTGTTTAGACGGTGAATTGAGGGGTGGGAAATTAGAGGTGTGGGGCCACGTCGTAATCATTGCGTCATTGTAACATTTCTTTTATTTGGGTGAAAAATTGTCTAAAAATTGATTAATTAGGTTCAAAATATTCGTCTCGCAGAGTACAACAAAACTGTGCACTTAGATTTTGATTTCATCTAGGTTTAGTACTCCATGCATGTTATGACATTTTACTATGATGTGAATCTTCTTTTTGCATAATGAACTTTGAGGGTAGGGAATTGGAATCTAAACAAGGCTAAATTTGGATGTGGGCTCCTTGGAGCGACAAAAAGGACTAGGTGAACAGCTGGAATTATTCCCCTCAAGAAAAGATGAAGGAATGAACTGCAAAAAAAGGAGGGCCAAAGGAGATAAAGACGGAACAAAGGGTCAACTTGCGGCAGGATTCATGGAACGATGTATTTGTTCGGTTCCTGATAGCATGGCGCCGCCTTTTGCCGGTTTTCCATCCAAACCATGATGAAGAAGCCAGACAAACAAGTGTGACGTCGAGAATCCGTCGTGCACTGCATTCGAACACGAATGAAAATATACTGCTGCAAATTTTAAAATACCGAATCAAATTGAAATAGAAAATGTTCTAATACAAATGTACTTAAATGGCAAAAACAGCATGCTTTGTCTTCTCTTTGCAAAATGCTCGGGAACTCGTAAACATGAATGAACAAAAAATGTGGTAGTTTTTTTTTTTTTTGAAGAACTCAAAAAAACGTGGTAGTTCCAATAGCATGATCACGCGAAAATACAGCGCCGACGAGCAGTCCCCTTTCTCCTGATCACGTTGACGAACCACAAAGCCGTGGAAGAAAAGGATCTGCAGCGAGCTGTCTAGGTGCATGGCGCCTTTAACTAATGGTGCTAATCCACGTACAGTACTACGTATGAGAGCTGAGCTGCAGCCGCCGGGGGCGATCGGCTGATGGGAACTGGAATCAATGGACGAAAGCATCTGCAACGAGGAATTTCTTTCTCAGCATGGAAGAATTGAAGCACCGTGAAGTTTTGTCCTTGACTTGGGAGAACAAACAGGACGCGCCTGCTTATTACTAGAGCTTGTGTGTAATTCAGACGTGGGCCGTGGAGTAGATCTGTGGACAAAAGGGTGCCGCCCTTTCGCGATCGGCGTTGGTAATAGCTGCCAAAGCCAAACCTCTGTCTGCTCCACCTCCACGCGCGCCTGTGCATCACTCCCGGCCTTTTGGTCCCATGGATCCCCATGGTACCTGCATCTCACTCCCTCCAGCACCGCATTGCCCCCACGGCGCTGCGCCCACAGCGCACTGTAGCGCATGTGGGCGCCGGGCCGCTCACCGCCGCCGGAGACGACGAAACGAAACGGACGCCGCCTGGGCGCACCGCAAGCGACGCACGCGCCCATCGATACCAAAATGGGGGGCCGCAGCCGCAGATCAATCCGACCGGGCGTCTCCGCCCATGTGTTGCTGCACGCCACACACAGATTCAGCTGTCCCAGCCCGGCCCCCTACATGGATGGAGTGGAGCTCATGTGCCTAGCGCCCTCTTTTCAGACTTTGGCACGGCCGCGGTGGTGAGCCAATCAACCGAACCACGTTGGACAAGGAGAATGTGCGTGCACGACTGCACCGTGCACATTCCCGATCTGGATCGCGTCATGCTTCGACATGCAGGGGAAAAAAAGTTTCGGATCCTTGCAAAATGCTGCGCACCAGCATGCAGACAATGGGGGCAATGTGGCCATGGCATCCGATCTCTCGTCGTGACCCAAACTGCAAAGATTTCTGGTATTGGAATGGAGTGCGCGCCCGTACTATACTTATTACTACATTAGTAGCGGCAGGTAGGTAGATACATTACATTACATACTTCCATCTCGATCCATACGTACATATACGAAAATGGGAACATACCCCAGGTGGGTTGGCAGGCACCCTTCTTAAACCTCACGGCCGGGGATCTCGCCGCCGCCCAGGTACGTGCAATGCCGCTGCCGCCGGTCGTCGTCAGCAGTCACGACCGGGTGAGGTACACGCGGCACTGGATCACCGTCCGCCCGACCTTGAACCCCGGCACCACGGTGAACCCGACCGCGAGCTGCCCGTCCGCCGGCGCCAAAGCTGCCGTCCCGCAGCCGCCGTCGGGCTCGCCGGCGCTGACGCTCTCCATGAACACCTCCGAGAACCGGTCCCCGGGCCGCGCCTGGAACACGGACGCGGCGCCGTCGAACGCCCAGAACAGGCAGTGCAGCAGCCACACGCGCCGCGCCATCTCCGCGAGCTCCCCGAACCACGCAGTCCGCGGGAACGATCCGCCGCGGCGCTGCCCGGCGCCCCCGCCGCCGCGGAAGAACGCCGCCTCCATCCGCTCGTGCACCACCGACAGGTACCTGTCCCTAACGAACTCGCGGAGCGCGCCCCACCGCTCACCGTTGCCCGTCGCGTCCAGGAACTCCGCGGCCGGCGCCGACTTGAGCGCCGCGAACTCCTCGAAGAAGCGGCGGCGGTCGTGGGAGCCCCGCCCGTGGAGGGAGCTCAGCCCGAAGTCCTTGCGGTGGAATCCGGCGAACATCTTGAGCGCCACGTAGGACTCCAGCGCGAACCTGGCGTCGACCCCCGCCGGGTCCCGCAGCGCGGTGCCCGGGTGCACGGCGGCGGCCGCCGCCGCGGTGTCCCACCCGGCGGCGCGCATCCCGTCGAGCATCGCCGCGGCGAAGCCCCGGACGGACCTGGCGGCGTGCCGGAGCGCGGTGAGGAAGTGGGTGGCGTTGAGCCCGGAGAGGTGGAGGCCGTCGAGCGCCGCCAGGGTGCGGCCCGGGTGGGCGCGCTCCTCCATGGCGCGCGCGGCGCGGAGCTCCCC
>OAMR01000002.1:4772605-4800536 GCA_900205405.1 Echinochloa crus-galli | reverse complement strand
TGGTGAGCTCCGCCACCAGCCGGCGTCCGCCGCCTGGATCGCCTCGGCGTCGTAGGGGTGCTGCGCCAGCTGCAGCTGCGCGTACGCCGCCTTCACCGCGGACGCGCCGGCGAAGAGGCTCGCCACGAACGCGTGCTTCGCGGCGTCCTCCGGAGACAGCTGCGGCGGCGGCGGCTGCAGCTGCGACGGCACCTGCGCCTGCGCCTGCGCCTGCGGCGGCGGCGCCGCGCCGGCTTCTTCTTCTCCGTGGCGTTCTTGAACAGGGCGTCGAGTGTGTATGCGGCGGCTAGGTTGCCGGAGAGCTTGAGCTTGCTGAGCGAGTTGATGGAGCTGTCGAGCGAGTCGTCGAACTCGTCGCCGGCGACGGAGTACGCCATCCCAGCGCCCGCCGGGGTGCGCTTGCGGCGGAGGAGCCTGGACAGCCGCCGCGCGATGCCGCCCGTCCGCTGCTGCGGCGGCGCGGCCGCTGTCATCGTCTCCATTGCTCTCTGTCTCTGTCTCTCACAGTCTCACTGTCTCACAGAGTGAGCTCTCACTCTCCTTGCTAGCTGAAGCTGAGCTTCTCCTCTTCTAGCGTTTCCTGGCTCTGAGAGGCTGGAGGGGAATGGGACGGAGTAGATTAATATTAATCAGCAGAAGAATAATTAGAGGGGGTGGTACGCAGGGTATGGTACGGTAATATAATACTCCTACGAGATTAATTTAGTTGAATAATTAAGGATGCTGTCGTGACTGAATAAATATAGTATGTATAATCAAGTGTGTCTGTCGTCTCAAGTACGGATGGGGGAGGTGTTTTCGGTTGTTTAATTTAATGGCGGGGTTTTGCTTAGGAGGGAGGCTTGACACACCAACGCCACCGGCGTCCGGCGGCATGAATGATTATTCCCTCCTGCTCATCTTGAGCTTTTACAGAACATTGGATGCGGATTCCTGATTTGATGCGTGCATGGATGCGTAGAAAGAAATGTTCCGGGGAATTTTTAAGGTTGCAAGTATTCTTTCAGTAAGCAGGAGTATAAAAATATGCCAACAACAACAAAGAACCAACTGGGAAATCAATGCTAGTAGAACATACTGTATTATTATACGCCCATGTTGCACCAAGTTCTGTATCCTGGAATCCTATGCAAAATGTTTCCTGTTTGCATTTTTAAAATGGAGCAAATGGGACAGTTCCTTTGAAAATGTTTTGTCAAATGAATGAGAAATTTTGCAGAAACCTACGACGAGGCAGACATTAAGATCAACCTCGATCGTGCAACATTTTCCATCGTCTATAGCATTTATTTCCAAAATTCCTCGTACATTTTCCCACCAAGCTAGCATTAGCATGTTGGAGTAGACGACGCTCTCAACATCTGATGCATTTCTAGATCACTAGATCCGTCCTGTTGCTAACGTTCGAAAACAAGCAACCCCTTTTTTCCAACAAAAAGTCAAGTGAGCAGTAAGCAGTACAGACAGTACTACCCCCACAACATCCAACAGTTAAACGGCTGGAATCATAGGCAAGCAACAAATGGGGCGGGACACATTCATTCGGAATCAATGCTCCGGGCCCACTCGTCAGCCGCTGCCGACGTGGCACGAAGCGAAATCCGGGCTCGCGTCATCGTCCTCGCGGCTACGCATGGCGCCTATATATCACGCATGAAAACCAAGGGATCCAAGTAATCCAATTGGGAAATGGCGTTTCAGTAGGTGGTTGGTCGCCTGCGAGGTAGGAGCAAGGCGAGAATATTTGGCCATTGTAAGTTGGAGGCATGTCAGGTTTTGCCTTGTGGCCACATATATTGTTCTCTCAAGGCAAGGGCATATATACATTCACACCGACTGAGATGCCATGGCCTACATACATGCATATACATTGCAGGAAATTTAATTTTTAAAAAAATACATCGCAGGAAATAGTACACGAGACCTCTCATTGGTGATAATGGCATGCATTAGCAATGATGATCCATAAGCTAAACATTGCCGTTCAAACATTGGTGTAGTACGTCGTCTCTCTTTTTCCAAGATGAGATTTCTTGTATAGTCAAATCACCCAAAGAAAAAGTTGAAGAGCAAAGTTATACACTCCCTGTCTTCTTTTCCATCGCCATCGATCAATTCGAGAACCTACAAAAAGGAGCATGCTAACAAGGCAGTAAGATAAGCCAAGACATGGCCATCAGCACCTAACAGAGGGAATAATGTACGCTGACAGCTTAGCTTTGGAGGCTTGCTTAGACGATCTAGTATGTGTTAGGTCTACCACACACCCGTGGGAAATGGGGTGCAAATTAATTAGAGCTTTGCTGTTTGCCCCCATTCCCGGGGAGTGTCTCGGTTTGTTTGATTCCCCCGATGCTCATCCTACTCCTAAAGTTTGTAATGTAGGCCGACATCTCCTATCGTAGCTTGTATTAATTGTTAAGTCACGAGCAAGGATTATTATGCATGCTCGCTCACTCGTGCTCTGGTTATTTTAGGCTCGCTCCTATGAAAATATTATTAGAATGCTCAACGTGTCGATCGTGAGCGCGAGCCCAATTAGGGTTGGTTCGAGCTGATCAGGTGATGGAGCCATGGTTAGGATTTGGGCTTGGGTTTTGGTGTGTCATATATCCAATCCAAGCTTGGTAATGGAAGCAATGACTAATTAAGGCCTTGTTTAGATGCAAAAAGTTCCTCTCAAATTCACTATGCAAAAAGAAGATTCTCCATCACATCAAAATATCATAACATGCATGGAGTACTAAATGTAGATGAAATCAAACCAAGACATCTTTAGTCCTTAGCTAGTTTCCTAATTCAATTTTTACAGTATTTACTTAGCAAATATATTTGTTTGTGGTGAGGGATCTCTTCATCATGCACACATTTTCCCCCGTCTGCCTATATTTCTCACAATGATAAGTTGATAACTTACTGCACCACTAGCTTTTATGCACAGTTTAACATGCTGATAGTTCAATTCATTGATTGCTTTTGAGAGGGATAAATGAATGTTATTGCTGGTAACCTGTTGCATTAGAGGTTCATGTATTAATTTCACATGATGCAGCTAGTATGAAGGATAAGAAAATAGGCTTTCTGTATTGCTGAATATGTAGGTGCCACACATGCAGAATTGTTGAATACCGAGTGTGCTTAATGTCGCTGACAATGTACTGTTCTGTGCTACTAATCTAACCAGAAGTTGGCATGTTTTTTTTGACAGGCAAGAACAAGTAGAGAAGGCACTAAAGATCAACAAGTATAGTACAGACCCTGAATTCTGCTGACGTCTGTGGATGAAGCCAGCTGATTCATGAAAACGAACATTTTCAGCCTAATTAATCAATTTTTGGACATTTTTTCGCACATACAAACGAAATGCTACAGTAGCGCAATGATTATGATGTGACCTCTTACTCCCAAATTCAACTTTCCAAATTCAACATCTCAGCAAGGCCTAAAGTGGAGCGCGCGGTTGAAGTATGTGAACTCTGAAGTTTAGCTTCTCCCAGCTGGTCCTGTTTAGTTCCCCATCCCATCACTAAACTTCTCAAAATTCTCTCTCTAAACTTCACTTTTCACCTATCACATCAAATCTCTCTCCTCATACATGGAGCACTAAACGTGGGTAAATAAAAAAACTAATTACATGGTTTTGATGTACACGACGAGACGAATCTTTTGAGCCTAGTTAGGTCATGGTAGGACAATGTTTACCACAAACAAACGAAAAGTGCTACAGTGCGCTACAGTGTCTGACGTGACCTTTTCACCCTACTTTTTACCTCTTTCCATGGAACTAAGGCCGCGTTTAGTTGTCAAAAGTTGTCAAAAAGCAACTCCCAAATACACTATGCAAAAAGAAGATTCCCCATCACATCGAAATGTCATAACGTGTATGAAGTACTAAATGTAGATGAAATCAAAAACTAATTGCACAATTTTGTTGTACTCTGCGAGACGAACATTTTGAGCCTAATTAATCAATTTTTGGACAATTTTTTTGCACATACAAACGAAAATGCTACAGTGACGTAATGATTACGAAGAGACATTCAATTCCCAAATTCAACCTCCCAATTCTCCATGTAAACACCACTAAACACCTTGAATGAACTTCATATGAAGACAGGACACCATGAAAGTTGATGCCATCATGGGACAGTGTTCCTGTGTCTTTGAGCTCTGTCCAAAAACAGGATTTTGAATATACCACGTCTGTGTCTTTCAGGGGTTGGAAACCGGAAGATCGAGCTCCTAAATTACTGGAGTCTTGCGACACTCCTCGATCGGCTAATGGGATCTCAACTTCAAGTATAAAAAAAAAACTCAAGCTTCACCATTACAGCAGCACCTCTTGTCACTCTTGGATCCTTGATATGGGCGCACGACACACGCACATAGAAAAATCACCAGCCCGTAGTCCGTACGTGCGTGCTGCCGAGAAAGATGCCATGGACCCGTATGACCGACCCCATCGCCATTGGCACTGTTTATTCCTCAGAGCCGGGCGGGCCCCCACCATTGACGCATCTAAACTCTGCAGTACATGCTGCAGAAAACGCAGGGCGACGATGATCAGAGATCACGTGCAATGGCAGCAGGATCCACACTGAATCCAATTTTCTTTTACCTCATCGCCGTTCCTCGTCAGATCGTGTTCCTAGAGGCTCGTCTCGTGCGTGCGTGCTGCTAGTGCTAGAGAGGGAAAGGCCGGGGAACGGAATTAGGGCAGAAGAATCCAAGTGTGTTGATGGTATAAAGGATCTCGGATCACAGCTTAGCCGTGCCTTGTGCATGCACGGCGGCTCAGTAACAGTTCCTATCGCCGGCTGTTCATCTACAGGGCGGCGTCTCGCCATGTTCTTCATGTTCATACTGACTGACAGAGGGATATGATCACCGGCGATATGATCATGGGCATCCATAGCTCATTTTTCTCCCACTCTGCAACTGGCCAGTTCAATGAATCCGTGCTGCAGAAACTATTGCCATGCATGGTTTTTCTTTTCAGAAGAATAAACGTACGTAAGTTTTACTTTGCTCTATTATTGCTGCAACAAAAATAAAATGACGCAAGTACGTTCATTTTTTGAACGAACGGTAAGTCGGATCCTATGAGATCGATTAGTTTAGAGTTAGCTAATACTGCCTGTACATTTCACTGTGGGTACGGTACGGTTAGCAAGCAACGAAAAAAGGATGTACGTACGTACTGTTTGTAAGGTGATCGAGATCCAAGCAGCTCCATAATTTCGCAAGCTTGCTTTATGACGCACTGCACGTACTGTCACACGTACGCGTGTCGTCTCAAATGTGCACCTCCCTTTTGCTGGCAAATCACGGCTCTCTTTGGGGATCCCTTTTTAAGAACGGAACATGAATTTGAGGCCACGCACATATATACAAGAACGTGACAAGCATTTGCAAATACAAATCCCCATAGCCCCGGAAATTTAATCATATCCTCGGTACAGATAAGTACATACTATACTAGTATAATCCACGTGGCTTTTTTTAAAAGGTTAAAAGGCTGCCGGTGTGATGGTGATTGGCCTCCTGATTTGCGTGGAAGTAGATGTAAACTTGTTATATCTACTCTAGATCGTTTCCATGGACAAGAGTTGTTGGGCATTGCACCGTCGGCCTTTTGTTTTGCTTCCCTTTACTTTACCTTTTTGGACCATGCCATTCACATGTTCTCGTCGGTAATTGAAATACTTTTGAATAGAGTGTTCTCAAAATATATTATCTGACTTTTTGTGCACACGTTCTCATATATTTTTCTGACTTAAAGAAAAGGTATATTATTGTATTTTTCTCACAAGTATTGGTGTACAATATGAAACAATCCTTTGATTTAGTTTAGTGTTGATTTGTTAAAAAAGAATCATAATAATATGCAATGGATATGTCTCAAAACCTAACAGCAAGCGGCAGAGGGAAAAAACATAGGGCTTCTAGGGTCAACTAAAATGGAGAACTTTTTTCACGTCCTCAAAGAAAATTGGAGAATGTTTCTTGCAGTTCAATCATGTGGACAATATTTCTGATCGAACCCTTTGTATCTCCAAATAGCTCATACAAAATTCCTATGACTTGATTTATATTTCATTATACTGTTTGAGGGATTCGGGGAGGAGGTCTGCTTTGAGAGTTTACAACGTTTCATACTTTCATTCCTTACCCGTTCAAATTGTGTTTGTTTTTCTGCTCCTGTACTGTTTTCATACCTGAGCTCCATAGAGTGGCCTATAGATGAACAACTACTTAAAATACCTTTCTTTAAATGAAAAAAGGGAAACCTGAATATCGAAATAAACATCAACGTTGGTGTAAAATCATGGCTGTACCCCATGATGTATCCTTGTGACATGCGCGTGTACTATACATTACATTAAATAGGAAAATGGAGAGCAGGGCAATGGGCCTGGTGTGTGGTGACAATATGGGCCTTTGTGCGGCCACAGACGTCAGTGTTTGGCAGCCGGGAACTACTGTTAACAATCGACATGATGTATGCATGGAGAAGCATGGTGTGCTTTTGGATGGGCCCCCTTAGACTGTGATTGAACATGACATGTTTTTTTCTTGGCAAGCTTATTAGATTTTCTTAGATGAAAGTTTGTTTATTGATTCTTTATTGCAAAAAATGCATATTTACTATTACCACTATCGTCAATTCTCTAGCAGGGAAATCAGGTGTGGTCGTGTGGAGCCTTCCCTCCCGTTTTGGAGTTAAAAAACAAACATAGTAGTGTCAAGATAAGGATGTCTATGTTACCATCCATGGTCTGCAAAAAGCAATAATTTTGTTGGCATGATTTGGTCGAGAAGGCCTGCATAAGTGTCATCAATTGAGGAAACACGCCGCTGCAAGTACACAAAACATGAGTAATCTAAGAAAGGTTAAAACATATCATGTGATGATTGAGCGCTGAACAATGTTGAGCACGTAACCCCTACTTTTCTTACAGTTTACTCCTCCGTTCTAACAACAATCCTCTCAGTTATCCGTATATGATTCCCATCCACAGCAATTGGCCGGACTCGTAACTCTTGTAAGCATACTATTATTGCCCCTAGCTGATGGCGTCAGGGTTTACAAAACTTGCAATGTAAAAAAAGGAGGAACAAACAGGCGATGAAACAAGCCGCAAAAATGGAAAAAAAAGGAAACATGGAGTTTCATAAGTGCGCTGAAGCGACCTACGATTTTTTACACGGGCGATTGCAATGTAAAACAGGGGGAGTTTCATAAGTGCGCTGAAGCTCGTTGACTTTCCTTGTAACTCCCGATGACTCGACGAGGAAACAGGATTGCTGCATAATTTTATGATTTAATTTTTGGAATTGATTTTGTAATAAAATTTTGATCCAAACTAAGTCCACGAAGACTTTCTGACTCAAAATTCAATTTCCTAAAATATATGGGTGGACATGGCGGGTGGTTAGAAAATACATGGGTGAAAAAAACAGAGGTAGGAGTGGACTCACGTGTATTGTTTTTATTTTTTCTTTTAGGCTGTGTGCATCTATGCAGAGGCTGGAAATAATCTTAGTGTAATTATATTTTTTTATGTAATTGATTAAAATTAATATAGTTTTTTTATCAAAAAATATGGGATTAGTGGGACCGGTAGGAGGGATACAAAGGGTTTTCGTTGGTAAAAGAAAGTTTTTAAAAGAACTCAATCTTTTACTTTATCCAAAATCGCCATTCGCCAATAACCAAACGGGCCAAGTATGAGTTCGGCCCTTTCTTTAGCCTATGATATAAAGTGGGCTCAATATTTCGAGCTGGGCTCAACACACAGATACAGAGCCCAATTTGCGTGCATTGACAATTTGACACAGGTCCAGCCTCCAGCAGACAGCAGGTCGTCCTTCCCCTGCGGAACCTGTACGGCAGCGCCGAAACCGCCCCGCCGCCATGGCCGGCAAGAAGTTCTCGTCGTGCTCGTGCCAGCTCACCGCCGCCCTGAGCCGCGAACAGGACCCGGACGCGGCGCTCCGCCTCTTGCTCAAACCGCCGAACGCCACGCCGTCCTCCACATTCCGCCACTGCCTCCGCTGCTACGACGCCATCGTCTCCAAGCTCGCCGCACGTTCGCCACCATGATCGCCGCGCTGTGCGACGCCGGGCAACTGGAGGAGGCATTCCAGGTGAAGGATGCCATGGCTAGGCGGCATGGCGTGCCGCCAAATGCTCATGTGTACGCCAGTCTCGTCAAGGGACTCTGCCAGAGAGGGAAGGTGGATGCTGCATTGAGGCTCAAGGATGAGATGGTGAGTAAAGCAGGGCTTTTACAAAATTCAGCCGTCTATGGGGCGCTTGTGCGGGCATTGTTCCGGGCAGGGCGCAAAGGCGAGGTAGATGGATTGCTGGAGGAGATGAAGGGGAGAGGGATTGTGCCCAACAGGGATAGAGTGGTGTACAATGCCATCATCGCGGGCTTGTGCGAGGATGAGAAGGACCCCAGTGCTGCATTTGCTGTGGTTGATGACATGCAGAAGTGTGGGTGCAAGCCTGGTGCGGTGACCTATAATACATTGGTTGCGGGTCTCTGCAAGTTGGGGCGGTGGCGGGATGCCAATGAACTGGTTGAGGATATGCCAAGGCGGGGTTGCCCTCCGGATGTGGTGACCTACAGAATGCTCTTTGACGGGCTGTGTGCTGCCGGTGAGTTTCATGAGGCGAACAGGGTTTTGTGTGAGATGGTTTTCAAGGGTTTTGCACCGAGTAAGGATGGTGCGTGCAAGTTTGTTGAGGGGATTGGGAAGAAAGGAGATGCAGTGTCACTGGAGTTGGTGTTGTTTCGACTGGCAAAGGTGAATGCTTTGGAGTCAAGAGGATGGGAGAAGGCTGTAAGTGGTGTGCTGAATGATCCTGCAGGGATGAGGATAGAGAAGCAGATAGCTTCCGTAAGATTTGCTTGATTAAATATCTTCGTGCATTTGATTAGTGTCAATTACAACTGTACAAATACGGTTAGTTTCATAGCTGGTGCACGCATATTTGGATCATTGATCCACTTTCAATAGCAGGAAATCGTGAATTCAGATGCGGTCTTATGCATAGGAGGTATGCAGTATAATTGTAGCTATTGGATTTTCTAGCATGCTTTTGACGACCACATGGTGACATACTGATGGAAAGGAACCCAGCCTAGGGAAGATCATTCTGCTTGTACACTATTTCACCTGGATGATTTCAGGGATTGGCAGCTGGCATTGTGCCTCGTCCTCATCATAGTATATGCGGATTCATTACATGGTCCTTTACAAAATTGTATATACACATTTTCTTCTCTAGAAGGTGTTGTACGATAATATAGGCTTTTAGTAGTCTAAGCAACAGAACGTGGAAACCAGCGAATCAACACACCAATGATTACGAAGAGACATTCAATTCCCAAATTCAACCTCCCAATTCTCCATGTAAACACCACTAAACACCTTGAATGAACTTCATATGAAGACAGGACACCATGAAAGTTGATGCCATCATGGGACAGTGTTCCTGTGTCTTTGAGCTCTGTCCAAAAACAGGATTTTGAATATACCACGTCTGTGTCTTTCAGGGGTTGGAAACCGGAAGATCGAGCTCCTAAATTACTGGAGTCTTGCGACACTCCTCGATCGGCTAATGGGATCTCAACTTCAAGTATAAAAAAAAAACTCAAGCTTCACCATTACAGCAGCACCTCTTGTCACTCTTGGATCCTTGATATGGGCGCACGACACACGCACATAGAAAAATCACCAGCCCGTAGTCCGTACGTGCGTGCTGCCGAGAAAGATGCCATGGACCCGTATGACCGACCCCATCGCCATTGGCACTGTTCATTTTGTGCCTTACAATCATTATGTACTTAGATTCATGTATCTCGTATTCTTTATTATACACTATAGTTTACAGAGAGCAGCATTTTTCCTAGCTGTGTGAAGCACTGGGCAATGGACACAAAAGCTTAATTTTGGGTGCAGAATTAAGAAACAACAATTGCAATGCCGTCTTTACTTGGATTAGTTATTAAAATGAAGAATTAATAACGATACGCTATCTGCCACTAGTTCATAGTGTAATATCTCATAATGGGAGGGAAAACAGCCAGCAAAGTGCAATTGTGACTTGGTTCAACTCTTCCAAATATGAACAGCGCAAGGCATCGTCAAGTACCAAGTGATAACTGGTTCTAATGCTCTAATTTTCAGAGATTCAAACACATCGACGACATATCAATTACCAAGCGACCACAGGATCTAATGCAGTAATTTTCAGAGATTCAAACACATCAACGACATGTTATTTGTATTCTCCTAAAAGAGAGATGCTACGAGCACGAGCTCATTCCTGAAGAAGGACGACACTACTAGCAACTCCATACCTACTGGCCTCCCTCCTCAGGGTGCTGACCACCGGGGACTGGGCCGGCGCCGGCGTTGGGGGTAGCGGCACCGCCACTTCCGGCGGCCCCCGGGGCGGAGGCGCCCCCGGCGCCGTGCTGGAGCTCGATGACGAGCCACCGGACGGCCTTGCTCATCTGCTCGAGGCGGACGGCGCTGATGGGCTTGATGCCCGGGGCGGCGGCCATCGGCGCGGGCCCGGATCCGGCGGAGGCGGAGCCCGTGGCCTCGTCGACGAGGCACTCGGAGCCGATGCGCTGGCGGATGGACTCGACGAGCTCCTCGGCGTGGTCGCAGGCGACGCGGAAGAGCTCCCAGCGCTGCTTGAAGGCCTCGAGCGCGGCGTCCGTGGCCGCCGTCTTCTCCCCGCCCGACTGCGCGCGGGCCTCCAGCACCACCGCGGCCGCCGCCACGAAGTCGTCGTACGCCGCGCTCAGGTCGTCCACGGTCGCCTCCATCCCTCCGCCGCCCAAGCGCCGCCGCAGCCTCCGGCGACTCCAATCGAATCGCCCCCAATTCGATGACCCCCACGAAAGGCGAAAGCTAGGCAAAGCACCGAACAGGCAGGATGCGCAATGTTTCGACAAGAAAAGAGGGTGTGGAAACAAGAGATGAATCGACGAAACGGGTGGAAATCAGGATGGGCCTTTTTTTTGACACGATCGGGATGGGCCTTAATCGCGTATCTGGGCCAGGGCCGTGATGCCAACTCTATCTACTACGCCTCTTCCTCAATCTCTGTACCTCCACCACTAAAGATGGCAATGGGTACCCGAAACCCGCGTACCCGATGGGTTTTACCCGATTAGAGCGCGGATATGGAAACATATCTCTACCCGCGGGTATATTAATGGGCAACATATTCTACCCATCGGGTAAGCGGGTGCGGGTGCATACTACCCATACCCGCGTACCCGCGGGTAAACATTGTTAATAAATGGTGACTTAATATTGGTAACTAACTAATAATTTTATGATTTGTTATACTATTGGTGGGTTAAGAATTATCAATTATTATTTTTACTTACTCAAATTTATTGGTGTATGAACTTTCTCATATGTCACATTTACAATTCTAGTAATTTATAGAGGGTATGGGCAAGAACTTATACCCGCATGCAGGTATGGGTTTTTTCGCGGGTACGAGTATAGTTCGCGGGTGCGGGTATGGAATAGCACTACCCGACGGGTACGTACCCGTTGCCATCTTGATCCACCACGCCATAGCTGCACACGCTTACAATTACAACCAGCTGAACTCATGTATTCTAGATAATTACAAGTAGTGTTGTAGTAGTGTCCTTAGATATTTTGCTCCTGCCGTAATAACCCACATGCTTTCTTCATCTTTGATCTTTCCTACTACTCTATGATTTTCACATTCTTTGCGCTAAAAAATTCTCGCATTTCTCTCCTTCCATAGTCCCCAAAACACTAGGATGATGGGGAAATTAACGCAGTCCACGTCTTGCAGAGCAGGGAGTGCTGGCCATCACTTCCCACGCCATCGGTGTACAGAGTCGCTGTGCTCCCAGTTGCTCGGATGGATGAGTGTTAGCTATCCAAGTCGCCACACCCTCTCATATGCACCTATAGTGAACTGACATTCATTGAAGAGATGTATTCCAGTCTTCGGTAACAACCGACAAAGCGGGCATTTATGCCCGAATTAGGCCATCCTCTTTCTTCCAATCTATCCGATGTCCAACTCCGGTTTTGAATCGCCTGCCATCCAAAAAAACTTGCATTTTGGAGGTGAAAAATTGGAACCATACATAGTTTGGAAAAAGAGGAAGAGAAAGTTTGGTGAAAAAGTCACATCGGACACTATAGCACACTGCAGCACTTTTCGTTTGTTTGTGGTAAATATTGTCCTACCATGACCTAACGGCTCAAAAGATTCGGCTCGTCGTATACATCAAAACCATGCAATTAGTTTCTTTATTTATCCACGTTTAGTGTTCCATGGATGCGTCGTTTGCTATATTTAATGTTTTGATGGGATGGTGATGTGATGTGGATGTGATGGAAAGTTTGGGTTTTTATGGGAAGTGAACACAGCCATAGAAGATTAGCATGACCCCGGCCCTGCGCAAAGAAAAGATCACACGCACAATTCGAGAAATAGTTTAATTTTTTTAGAAAATGCCGATCTTAAGCAGTTCAGAGGTAGATGATTGATTTTGGGCAGGGCCTACTGTCACAGTCCAGGGTTTAATAGGATTGATAAAAATACTCATACCAACAAGTTGCACCTTTTTTCCGGAAGCCCATCTCGTAAAAACTCCAAAGTTAAGCGTGCTTGGCTTGGAGCGATGGGTGACCGACCGGAAAGTCATTCCCGGGCGCGTGATGGGTGACCGACCGGGAAGTCATTCTCGGGTGCGCATGAGTGAGGATAAAGTACGCAGAAAAGACACTATTAGTCTGTGAGGGCAGTCTTGCGGTCCCATATAGCAGGCATCGGGGAGGCGGGACGTTACACCTACCCACTTCGGTCCTCAGCTAGCAAAACAGCATTGCATTCCCCATCCATGGCGTGCAATTGTATTACATTTATGGTGTTTCTGGTGTCTTTCGAAATTCGAATGCATATATCGTCCTTTTTTAAAAAACTATCAAGATATAATTAATCTTGTCCCTAGCGCACAGTAACGGAGGCCTGTGCAAGCTATACTGGCCTCACTGCTCAGGGGTGTTTGGATCCATGGGCAAATGGGAAATGGCAACTATTTTGCTCTTTTTTTTTGCCATTTGTCTCCAAACACCCCCATAGTATAGGGCAAATAAGAAATGAGATGGCAAAAATCTTTTAGGTCAATTTTGTGTCAAAATTGGACAAAAGGGCAAAACTTTTGTCATTTGCCTCCAAATACCCCATGGCAAAAAGAAAGAGAATAGGGTTTAAATGGGTTTTTACCAAAACTTTTGCCATTGGATCCAAACACCCCTAATGGCAAAACTTTTGCCATCTTTTTTTTTTGGCAAATGTTTTGCTCTTGCCATGTAGATCCAAACACCCCCTTAATGTAAATTCTCAATAAATGAAAAGTAAAGTAACTACTGTACACTATTGTATAATACTAAAATATATAAATTGATCCTGTTGTTTTGTTGATCAGACTTCACCAGTGCTAGCGCCGTACGGAGTACATATCATTGCATGTGCAGTGGGCTGTATGGCACCTGTACGAGAGTGACGAGGCACCCATGCATGTTTGACAATTTATGACGATGGTGACGGCCTCCGTCCTCTTACACCTCGAATCCCTCTTCGATCGGGACCGCGTTCCGATCATCTCCGAAATCCAAATGTCTCTATCATCCTTTTTTTATTATGCTTGTTGGTAATTTATTTGTATTTTTCTAGATAATACATTTATTTACAAATTGTAATTTGGTGTGGAGGAAATACATAATATTATTTTCAACGACACTTATCATATCTCGTCAGTCGAGATTCTTCCTATGCAGTAGTAAAATGTGAAGATGGCATGGATTTCTTTAATAAACCATCCCGGCCACTTACAGTACTTTATCCATTACAAGAAATCCAAATGCCAATATTTTTTTTAATCTATGACAGATATAATCTAGCGCATCAGTATCAATCCATTATGCGCTATATGGCACGTGTACGAGAGTGACGCGCGAGGAAGACAATTTATGCTGCTGGTAGCTGCGAAGCTATTATCGTCATTTAAATCTGCTGGTAGATGAAATAGTTCTATCGAAATTAAGTAGCTGAAAGATGTATTGTCGCCTTGTGCGCCTATAAAACGGCTCAGCTCAAGAGAAACAATATAAGAGCGCATCAGAAGAAAAGCAAGCAAGTATACACTTGCACACACATCACAAGATCTAGTGACAGCAGGGCATGGAGAGTGGCAAGAAGGCCACCGTTGTGGTGGCGCTGGTGGTGCTGGTAGCGGTGGTTCTGCCGCTGATGGCAGCTCCGACGGCCATGGCCCGCTCACTGCCGGAGCAAGAGGACGACGGAGGTGCCAGCAACAGTAATCTGATGGCGGCTATGACGCGGGTAATCGCCATGCCTACCTGGGTCCTCTTCCCTCCAAAACCCGCGTATTGTGGCGCTGAGACCTGTGTCTTTGGTAAATGCAACCACAAAGGCTGCCATTGTGCATGGCCGGATTGCAAACCGGATTGGTAAATGCATCATACCGTTGCTGCTCCAATCCTATATATGTGGAATGAATAATGTTCGAACGCCCGGCGATCGACGTGTTGCCGCCATGCATGTGCGTGCTATGTATGAATTATTATGATGTTTTGTGCCGGGAGACGGAGGAGAGGGTGGTGTAGTTTACTTCTTAAGTTTGGTGATTAATAAATAAATGGATGACGTGCTTTGGATGTGTACCAGTTACAAGTTGCAGATATTGCAGCTATCTTTACCTTCTATGTCTTAGGCTTGTCTTTTGGTAGATCTCGATCGTTTTCTTTTTGTTAGGGATAAATGAAACCATAATGCATCGATTAACCTCTTATATGTTTTGATGATGAACAAGGATATCTTCAACTAATAGATTAGCAGCGGATAATGCAATATAATCTCATGCACAACTGATTTAATGATTTATGTAAATGATATCTCTTCCAGGTGAGGACTGAGGGAGTTTATAAACAACCATGGGACAAGCTCCAAATATCTAGTATGGTTGACAACTAACGGGCATAACGAATTCCTTTGTAAAACATCTAGACGATTACAGATTACAGCAGTAGAGACACTTTCATCTAGTTACGAATTAACTTGACACCAATAACAACCATAAACATCTAGTGATAAGACACAAAGTTTTATTCACTTAGGTTATCAATTCATATCTGGTGACAAACTTTTGATGCATGATGTATGAAATTTGATAAGACGCTGGCCACTTTCTCCTGTGTCCACTCCTCCACACCCAACAAAAATAACAACAACAAAAAATACATATCTACCAGAACTTCTCTATACTGGAGTGCAGTGGCCCCAAGTATGGTGGTTTTCAAAACCGGCGAAAACCGCTCTTTTCATGATCGAGTTTCAGTAAATCATCGACCGAATTCTAAAACCAACAATAAACCAGAAAAAATGATTAATATAGGAAAAGATACAAATCCAAGGGCCAGACACCTCCCTTCCTATCCATTAACCAGACACCTCCTTAATCGTATGAGCACTTAACAATTGTTGTAAAATTACAAACCAACCTCCTACAGTCCTACCCCATCCCCACCTACACGTTGGTACAGTTTACCTTACCCTTACTCTTCAACTCGTACATTGGTATGTTGGAACCTGAAAGTGGAAGCAGCAGAGCCTCAAGAAATTTGAGAAACTTATGAAGCCATATTCCCCATCTCCAATTGTTCCAATAACACGTTGTTTTGTCAGCTCAAGCTACATATATATAGCTTTAGGATTCAAGCTACATTTAGCGATGACACGTTAACTTCTTCATCTAAAAAACAAGTCATTCTAGAAATTCTATAACAAATTGTAAGGGTAAAAAATCATTAATTGTTGCATGCACATATAGATATTAAATGGGATAAAACTACTTGTTTTTAGATAAACTTTGAATCCAAGTGTGACTTATTTTTTAGGGGGTGTAAATAAAGTGAAACAGAAGTTAGCTACATATAGATAAATTTGAGAAACTTATGAAGCCATATTCCCCATCATTTATGCACTCCTATTATTTTTGAAAATATGTCATAAATATAGAAAATGATAAAAACATCAATATGTGTATTTTCCTAATCTCTTTGTTCAGAGAGACAGGGTGGGTTGGGTGGGTTCTCAGATCGGATCTGAGATTTCTTCAGGGCGCGCCTCCACGCATGCGAGGAAGACAACGCGAGATTGATCTGTCATCAAGCTAACAGGGTTTTTGAATCAAAAAATCTCGATAATCATCCCTACCTAGCGCGCCAACTGTCGGACCTTTGTTTTAGTTTCTTAGATACTCCCTCCATCACAGGAAGAATGCAACTCTCGAATTCTAAAAAGTCAAAGAATTTCAACTTTGCCCAGAATAATACAAAAATACTAACATTTATGCATCAAATAAGGTTGGTATGAAAATATATTTCATAATTAATCTAATGATACTTATTTTGTATCAAAAACATAAATATTATTTTTTATAAATTTAGTCAAACATCAAATTGATTGACTTCTTGGGAAACAAGAATTGCACTTCTTTTGGGGAACAGAAGGAGTACATAGTTTTTACTATATATATTTAGATATGGCATGTATTAGACCCGAAAAATTTAAACAAATTCTAATTTGGGACAGATGGAGTATCTGTTGCGGGACTATTTGTTAAAGGGTACAATGCACTGCTTGCTGCTCCTTGAAGTTAGCAATGAGTGTCACTGAGGTCCCTAAACTCTCAATGCATGTTGGGGACTGTAAACTCTCAATAACATGTGTTAAATAGCCCGTGTCGCAAGCTGCCCGTGCATTGATGTGGAGCTGATATGTGAAGCCCACATGTCATCTCTCTATTTCTCTCTTCGCCCCTAGCTCCAAATCGCCCCCTCCATAGACCCTGCTACCATCCGTCTCCCATGCCCCCGCCGGCCTGCTCCACGGCCGTGCAGGCGATGGTGCTCATGGAAGAGATGATGCCCTATGGGTGAGTTCCTGTCAAATGCCCTATTGCCCTCACTCGTGTAGTACCACCATCACATCACCCAACATCGCTGTTCGGCGCCTTCTCGACCTGCTCCTACCTATCTCATCACGATGGTAAGGATATCGGACGACGCTGGGAGGGGAACCCAGGGGAACGAGAGGATCCCTTACGCGCCTACATTGCGACGGGAATGACCACGACACCCTCAGCAATGCGCCGTGCTCGCAGTGGCAGGGGCATGCCACGGCTGTAAATGGGTGGAAGAGGAGACACCATTGTAGCCGCTGCAACGTGGAGGGTGGGGGCTCGAGAACAATGATGCCCGCAGAAGTTATATAGTTTGTCTATATAACCTTTTATAGTTTCATGCATAACTATTTTTTTGTTGTTGGATTTTTTCGTTTTTTATGTTTCTGACTATTTATATGTATTTTGCTTGTAATTGTATAGCAAGCCAGTGGGAATGACGTTTTTTGTGTGTGGAAATTAGCACGGAGATTAATTAATTCTTTAGCAGGATTAGGGGTGGGGGACCACATACGGATTTTAAAAAGGGAAGAGGGTCGGATGCACATGGATCGTGAAGAAATTCATGTCTACTCGTACAATAATTCACTACAAAATGGTTTGATAAACCAAAAACACAGATGTGTTAATGCCACGTGACCTGTCAACTTCTGTTTGCGTGCGTTTGGCATCATGTCGGGAGCATCTTCTGGACACCAAATGTGAACCCGCTCCGAGTCCTTTGCTTGACCTCGATCAAATGCACTCCAAAGTAAACCTACTGCAAGCTTTAATTTGTATAGCCAGTAGCCACTCCATTCCACACCGCCTTATCTCCTTTGAGCCACTGCACACACAGATAAAAAAGAAGATATATGTATGGTCAGAGATGATCTTCCATGATCATTTGGTTGGGCGTGGCTTGCTCGATTGAGAGCAATAATAATCACAGTTGTTGAGGAAAGGCGATAGAGATGGTAAGCACATCTCATGGCGCCATGGAATCCCTCCTTGGGAAGCTGGGTGATTTGCTCACCGACAAGTACAAGCTACTCAAAGAAGCCAAGAGGGAGATCAGATCCCTTCAATCCGAGCTCGACAACATGTACGCGTTCCTCAAGGATATGTCATCAGGCACGCAGAATCCCAACGAACAAGCAAAGTACTGGATAAATGAGGTACGCGAGCTTTCCTATGACATCGATGATAGCGTTGACGAGTTCATGCTTCGGGTGGAGCAGGAGTCCAGCAGCAAGCCGCAAGGCTTTAAGGGATTTATCGACAGGTGCTTGAGTTTGCTGACGACGATCAAGGCTCGCCATCAGATCACAAAGGAGTTTCGAGGACTGAAGAGACTTGCTGAGGAGGTGAGCGAGCGGCGAAAGAGGTAGAAGGTTGACGACGCTACCTCCAAGCAGCACGACGACGCAACCATAGATCCTCGCATGCTGGCGCTCTACACAGAGACGGCACGCCTAGTAGGAATCGCAGGGCCAAGGGATGAGCTAATTCAGTTGATGATGGGCGAAGATGATCAAGTTAAGGTGATCTCTATCATGGGATTTGGAGGTCTTGGTAAAACTACTCTTGCAAACGAGATTTTTCGCAAGTTAGAGGGACAGTACCAGTGTCGAAGCTTTGTTCCTGTGTCCCAGAAGCCAAACATATGGAAAGTTCTGAGGAAGTTAATCTCTCAAGTTGGCTATGCAGCCCCAGAGAACACCAACATGGAAATATGGGATGTGGATGAACTCATCAGCACACTTCACAAATTCCTTACAGATAAGAGGTATGCTAATTCATCTTTAAAAGAGTTTTCTATAGAGTACTAATTGTTAGCCTACTAAATTACTAATATTCTATAGGATTTTTTTTGGCATGTTGATGTTGTTTTCTCGTTGTTCAGTTTGTGTATCGCATTTTGTTTTTTCTATTAGAATCTTAATCTGTTGAGTAAACATTTGTTCAAGTGTAGCCAGTTGCATAGACGCTAAGATTTAATTTAGGAACCAGTCTTTTGCATGCAAACTTCAGGTTAAATAAAGGTACACTTTCATCGCAAAAAATAAAATAAAAATAACGGTACACTTCTAGAGTTGTCTTCATACTCTTTCTAGCAGTCCTGGTATTCCAAAATTAAAATATATGTACTTGCATAAAGTGAGAGATGTCTTTATGTACAGTCTATGTTTGTCTAATTCTTGTCATGCTGTGTGAATGAAATTATTGGGCAGATACTTTATTGTAATTGATGACATATGGGATGCAACGGCATGGAGTATTATTAGATGCGCCCTTCCACAAAACATGAATGGTAGCAGAGTAATTGCAACTACACGAATTGAGGCTGTCGCTACAGCATGCTGCTCCAATGTGCCCAAACTTGTTTATAAGATGAAGGCACTTGGCACTGAAGACGCTAGAAGGTTATTTTTCAAAAGGATATTTGGTTCAGAGGATACATGTCCTTCGTATCTGGAAGAAGATTCAACTGGTATTTTGAAAAGATGTGGTGGCTTGCCCCTTGCAATTATCACTCTATCTAGCCATTTGGCTACTCAACGGAACAAACTGAACAAGGAGCACTGGGAGCACACACTAAATTCTTTGGGTTGCAGCCTTGAACTGAATCCTACATTGGAAGGAATGAGATAGATATTGAGTCTGAGCTACACAAATCTTCCTTATTGCTTGAAGACATGCGTGCTATATTTGGGCATGTATCCAGAGGATCACACGATCAGCAAGAAAGATTTGATCAGACAATGGGTAGCTCAAGGTTTTATAAGCAAAGCACCTGGGCAAGATCCAGAGGATATTGCAGTGGGCTATTTCAATGAGATTGTCAATAGGAGCATTATTCAACCAGCAGATACAGATAGTAACAATGATGTACTGTCCTGTAGGGTGCATGATATGATGCTTGATCTCATTATACACAAGTGCAGAGAAGAGAATTTTGCCACTATAGTTGATGACATACAAGACATTAGGGGGCTGCTTAATAAAGTTCGTCGACTATCCCTTCATTTGAATGGTGTCATAAATGAAAAATCACTTGAAACAATTCAAGTCTCACATGTAAGAGCAATAACAAGATTTGGCACATCGACTTACATACCTCCTTTAGAAGAGTTCAAGCATCTTCGGGTTTTAAATATGGATTTTTCAGCCGGAAACCCTGAGCGGACGACCATGGACCTCACTGGAATCTGTTCTTTGTTCCAACTAAGGTATCTAAAATTTAAGACTTATGGTAGAATAGAGCTACCGAGCAATATTTCAGTACTACAACAGTTGGAGACATTGGAAATTGAAGCATACAAGGTTCAAATTCCACTGGATGTTGTTCATTTGCGCCGGTTGCTGCACTTGATCGTTGATGGTGGGACAAGTTTGCCCAGAGGCATTGCTTGCATGAAATCCATACGCACGCTCCGATTTTGCCAATTGTGCATGAGCTCAACAGACACCATTAGAGAAATCGGAGATCTCACCAATTTGAGGGATCTTCAACTGCAGTTCAACCATATAAGACAGTCATCAGGTGAGGAGGCAGCAAGACAGTCCATGGATGCTTTGCGCTCTTCTCTTGAAAAGCTTTGCAACCTCAGATACCTACGCATCAAGCATGATGGTTGCTTGGATGAATTGAGTTCACTCTCTACTACTCCCCTCCTCCTCCGGAGATTTGTGACACATTGGGGATGGCATTCAAGGGTTCCCAATTGGATGGGAGAACTCCATAGCCTCCACCACTTGGAACTTTCGGTTAAGGAGGTGCTTGGAGATGACATCAGAATCCTTGCACAATTACCCTCCCTGACCAGCTTCCGCGTGAAAATTCAAGCAATTCCTAAAGAGAACATGGTCATCTGCAGAACTGGATTCTCTGCATTGAAGCACTTTGAGATCGGGTGTAGCAGAATGGGATACCTGATCTTTGAGGAAGGGGCAATGCCCAGTCTCCAAGTGCTGGAGATATATTTCAACGCGTCAGGATGGGATATCCATGGCGCGGCACCCGGTGGCATCGAGCATCTATCAGGCCTCAAGGAGATCTCAGTGCGTATTGGGGGACGAGGTGCCAAGGAATCAAATCGAAGAGCTGCACAGTCAGCGCTGAGAAATGCTGTTGACATGCACCCAGGTTGTCCTACAGCTGACATCATGTGTTGGGACGATGTGTGGACAGATTTCGACGACTACGTGATGGAGGAGGCGCATGAGGTTGTGGTGTTGAGTCCTTGAGCCCTCCATCCCCTGCACCTATAGGAGCTCTATTGTTCTGTATGATATTCTGAGCACATAGGACTGTCGTAAGTATGCAAATTAGAAGGCTTGGAATAACATACTGTTTTACTATTAATAATTAGAGTATACATGTTAATTCTTACTATAAGCATTCGAGAAAATATAAAATTTAGAAAATTTCACAAAAGTCATAAATATCTAACCATTGATCAGTTGGCGGCCTTAAATAACCATTGACAAATTCCCATATGGATTTATTATGTTTTCTAAAAAATATCAAGTCTCTATCATTAGAAGAAACTGAAAAAAAGCCATAATCTTCATCTTAATGATCAAGCTATGTCATTATAAAACATAAAGTAGCAAGTCAATTTGTAATTTCACATTAGTTATTATGAAAATAATAAAAACCTCTAAATATTTATCTAAATTACCTACATATGTCACTATAAAACATAAAAATAAAATAACCACCAAATTTGTGGCTTCATATCTCTAAATTTGCAAATAAGGTTCATTCAATGTCATGATTTTTAATCTGCTATTACTACCAAATGCCTACTACAGTAGTAACCTACATGGTACGAGGTCCGACGCATCTTCATGGATAAAAAAAGGGAGACACCTATTGATTCCTCCCATTGATCACTTATACGTGACACTTAAATAGTATGCTAGCATATGAAACAATCAAATAAAACCTTGTACCGAAATAATTTTATCGTCAACTCAAATATCTTAAATGATATTTTTTTGGAAAATTAATGTCTTAAATATCATGACACTCTTGAAAAGCGCACAACGAAATCTTGCACGGGAAATGACCTTAGTTTTGAAAATGAATCATGGCTGGATCATAAAGACATGCATTACGCTAGTTTTTAAACGGATATCAGCCACATCGTAGCAAAATCCGATAAAAGAGAAGGTACAGCCATCGGTGAATGCCATTGCAACTACCAATGACAAATGGCTGCTCATGATCGAGAAAAAAAAACCAGTGACTCCCTAGGAAGGTAATTTTCGTTTGAAGCATCGGGTGCTCTTCACTGCAACACATACAGTACCCAAAAGGGAAAATTTGCTACAGGACATGCGAAATGACGCTCATTTGCTGAGACACACCGTTGACCGCCTAATAGGCTGAGACACACTGCAGTTTTGTGCCAATTTGCTGGAACACACCGCTTCGATTAAAATAACATTTCATGGCTGGGAAGGAGAGATAACGGTAAGGAAATGTCATTTTTGCCCTTGGTCCCACTTGTCATTCCGTGACTTGTGCGCGAGCGCGAGCTTGAGCACCGACGGGCGTGGGCTTGACACAACCATTGGGGAAGGGGAAGAATATGACAAAGTGGAGTCAGGGGTAAGAATGACATTTCATCACGTTTCTCTCTCCTACTTATCTGAAAAACGTTATTTTAATAGGAGCGGTGTCTTCCAGCAAATTTGCACAAAAGGAGAGTGTCCACCAGCATATAACGCGGTCAACGGTGTGTCTCAGCAAACGCGCTCCATTTTGCATGTCTTGTAGCAAATTTTCCCTACGCAGAATGAAACATCGTCAGTGACGTGCCATTTGAAGCATCAAATCAAGGGGATTCTTTTTTTTCCTTTTTTTTTTGAGATCAGAGGATTCAAGCTGTGGAAGCAAATCAATAGTGTATCTTTTTTTTTTGTTGTTGGACACGCTCTCAGCCAGTCTCTCCATATACACGTCAGCGTTGTCCCGCCGGAACGCCGCAGTGTCCCCAGCCGCCATGGCCGGCAAGAAGTTCTCGTCCTACCACCTCGCCGCCGCCCTCCGTCGCGAGCCGGACCCCACCGCGGCGCTACGCCTCTTCCTCAACCCGACCACCCCGTCCTCCGCGCCGTTCCGCTACTCCCTCCGCTGCTACGACCTCATCATCTCCAAGCTCGCCGCCGCGCGCCTCTTCCCGGCCATGGAGTCCATCCTCTCCCGCCTCGCATCCTCCTCGGTTCCGCGTCCCCGCGAGCAGCTCCTCTGCCGCGTCATCTCCGCCTACGGCCGCGCCCGCCTCCCCGCCGCCGCGCGCCGCGCCTTCGCGCACCCGGCCTTCCCGGAGCCCCGCACCGCCCGGGCGCTCAACACCCTCCTCCACGCCCTGCTCGCCTGCCGCGCCCCCCTCCGCGACCTCCTCGTGGTCTGCCGCGACGCCAGGATGATCCCGCCTGACGCCTGCACCTATAACATACTCATGCGAGCAGCGGCCGCCTCGGGCTCCCTCGAGCACGCGCGCCACCTGTTCGATGAAATGCTGCGCCGGGGAATCGCGCCGACCGTCGTCACGTTCGGCACAGTTGTCGCCGCGCTGTGCGACGCCGGCCAGCTGGAAGACGCGTTCGAGGTGAAGGAGATGATGGCCAGGCGGTACAACGTGCCGCCACACGCTTATGTGTATGCGAGTCTGATGAAGGGGCTCTGCGAGAAAGGGGATGTGGATGCCGCGGTGAGCCTCAAGGAAGAGATGGCGGGGAATTCAGAACTTGTGCTGGATTCAGCGGTATATGCGACACTTGTACGGGCATTGTTCCGGGTGGGGCGGAAGGGTGAGGTAGTTGGATTGCTGGAAGAGATGAAGGGGAGGGGGGTCGTTGCTGATAAGGTGATGTACAATGCGATGATTGCAGGCTTCTGTGAGGATGAGAGGGATCCAAGTGCTGCATTCGCGGTGCTTGATGACATGCAAAAGAGTGGTTGCAAGGCAGATGCGGTGACCTATAATACACTGGTTGCTGGTTTGTGCAAGTTGGGTCGGTGGCGGGATGCTGCTGAATTGGTCGAGGATATGCCAAGGCGGGGGTGCACTCCGGATGTGGTGACCTACAGAATGCTCTTTGATGGGATGTGTGCTGCTGGGGAGTTTCTTGAGGCAGATCAGGTTTTGAATGAGATGGTTTTCAAGGGTTTTGCACCAAGCAAGGATGGTGTGAGGAAGTTTGTTCAGGGGATTGAGAGGGAAGGAGACGCGGCATTGCTCGAGTCAGTGTTGTGCCGTCTAGCGAAGGTGAACGCTTTGGAGTCAGGTGGATGGGAGAAAGCTGTAAGTGGCATGCTGAATGATCCCACAAAGTTTAGGCTGGAGAAGCTGCTGGATTCTTTAAGAACTGCTTGATTAGGCATCATAGTCGATTTGATCAACAATGTTGTTGTGAAAATAACAAGCTTGGTCTCTAACTACCAATTCATTTGTCTGCTGTACAAGACTTTTCCAGGTAGTCGTACCAATTCAGGTTAGTTCCTTGCCAACATTTGCGTTAATATTATAGGAAACTGAGAAAATCAATACATAATCAAAGGTGGATGAATTATATATGCGATGTTAATCGAGTTCTGCCGGGGGCAAGCATAGGTGCTTGTGCTTCACGATACTTGGAAATCTGATACTCTATTTTCTTTCAAGGTTTGCTTAGAATCTACAATTTTTCCTTCGCAGACCGGCACCAGCTTGTGCCTCCAACTCCAAGACCACAATCTGAAGACAGACGTGGCGTACATGAGACTCTTTGAAGATTCCAAATTATTCTGAAAATGACTTCAAATCATGTGGTTATGGAAGAACCACGTCAAGAGAAAAGCGACGATGAGCAACATGATTAGCAGGTTGCAGAACGACTGGCCCCTGCAGAAGCCACCGCACGCCTTGGATAAGCCTCCGCCGTCCACGGCCGCCGTGTCGTGCCACTGCTGTATGAACTCCTTTCCGCCACCTCCAGTGATGTTCACTGCGTTCTCACCACAAATCTCGCAACGCCTGAAGCAATGGTGCAGTAAAATTCCAGATTCAGGAAATCACCAGTATGAAACTACCTTGACTAAATGCAGACAAAACAACGCAAAGAAGTGGTGACAATTGATTCTGAAGTGATTGGCAGCAATAATTCAGGTATATGCTTAGGAAGTGGTGACAATAGAAAGGAACTGCTAGCCGTTGGTATTGTTCACCAATCAGAGATGCAGACAGGACCTGCCTAATGACAAGCCGCCCTACAGTGCTCCCTACTAGGAATTGTCACAAATTATTCCACCATATGATTGCCTAGCTTTATTCCTTTTTTTTTCAGCCAGCAAAGATTCCTTTTCCAGTCTGTTTTATGTTGCCATGACTCATTATCATGTACTCATCATGTAGTACTTTATATTGTGGTCATATGTTTCTAAAAGTATATGCTTTACTTCTCTCTCTGGAAAACATAAGGCCTTGTTTGGAAAGCTAGTACTGTATCACGTAAGGGTTTTGAATTTTGCACAAATCCATACAAATTCTGCGAAAATCTTTCAAATAAATCCCCAGGCTCAACAGGGTACTGAATGTGAAAGAAAGCACACACTTGGTAACAATTCCATATGAGTATATGACCCTCCCGTTGTGAATAGCAGCTTCCATGAGTGAATGGCAGAGGCTTGCATTTATCAAAAATCGTTGTGGGCTTCAAGACTCAAGAGTGCATTCCTATACCCATTCCTAAGCAAAGGCTACTTTATAAATTGATTAAGCCGATTTATTTATGAGGAGAAGTTCAAACACATCATGCATGCTAGAATTAATTCAAGAACTGAGCTCGCGACAAGCTAGGGAAACAATTTGTTCAGTTGCTCATCCAAATTTGCCTCGTGTATATGCGACACTTGTACGGGCATTGTTCCGGGTGGGGCGGAAGGGTGAGGTAGTTGGATTGCTGGAAGAGATGAAGGGGAGGGGGGTCGTTGCTGATAAGGTGATGTACAATGCGATGATTGCAGGCTTCTGTGAGGATGAGAGGGATCCAAGTGCTGCATTCGCGGTGCTTGATGACATGCAAAAGAGTGGTTGCAAGGCAGATGCGGTGACCTATAATACACTGGTTGCTGGTTTGTGCAAGTTGGGTCGGTGGCGGGATGCTGCTGAATTGGTCGAGGATATGCCAAGGCGGGGGTGCACTCCGGATGTGGTGACCTACAGAATGCTCTTTGATGGGATGTGTGCTGCTGGGGAGTTTCTTGAGGCAGATCAGGTTTTGAATGAGATGGTTTTCAAGGGTTTTGCACCAAGCAAGGATGGTGTGAGGAAGTTTGTTCAGGGGATTGAGAGGGAAGGAGACGCGGCATTGCTCGAGTCAGTGTTGTGCCGTCTAGCGAAGGTGAACGCTTTGGAGTCAGGTGGATGGGAGAAAGCTGTAAGTGGCATGCTGAATGATCCCACAAAGTTTAGGCTGGAGAAGCTGCTGGATTCTTTAAGAACTGCTTGATTAGGCATCATAGTCGATTTGATCAACAATGTTGTTGTGAAAATAACAAGCTTGGTCTCTAACTACCAATTCATTTGTCTGCTGTACAAGACTTTTCCAGGTAGTCGTACCAATTCAGGTTAGTTCCTTGCCAACATTTGCGTTAATATTATAGGAAACTGAGAAAATCAATACATAATCAAAGGTGGATGAATTATATATGCGATGTTAATCGAGTTCTGCCGGGGGCAAGTGTAGGTGCTTGTGCTTCACGATACTTGAAAATCTGATGCTCTATTTTCTTTCAAGGTTTGCTTAGAATCTACAATTTTTCCTTCGCAGACCGGCACCAGCTTGTGCCTCCAACTCCAAGACCACAATCTGAAGACAGACGTGGCGTACATGAGACTCTTTGAAGATTCCAAATTATTCTGAAAATGACTTCAAATCATGTGGTTATGGAAGAACCACGTCAAGAGGAACGCGACGACGAGCAACATGATTAGCAGGTTGCATAACGACTGCCCCCTGCAGAAGCCACCGCACGCCTTAGATAAGCCTCCACCATCCACGGCCGCCGTGTCGTGCCACTGCTGTATGAACTCCTTGCCGCCACCTCCAGTGATGTTCACTGCGTTCTCACCACAGATCTCACAACGCCTGAAGCAATGAATGGTTCAGTAAAATTCCAGATTCAGGCAAAACATTACTTCACCAGTATGAAACTACCTTGACCTAAACACAGAGAAAACAAATGCATATTTGGCACTGCAAAGAAGTGGTGGCAGTTGATTCTGAAGTGATGATTGGCACTTGGCAGCAATAATTGAGGTATATGCAGTGTCTTCATTCACGAGCATTATATTGCTCGTGTGGTGCAGTGCAACTAGTATAGAAAGGAACTGCTAGCCATTGGTATTGTTCACCAATCAGAGATGCAGAAAGGACCTGCCTAATGACAAGCCGCCTTACAGTACTCCCTACTAGGAATTGTCACAGATTATTCCACCATGATTGCCTAGCTTTATTCCCTTTTTTTTAGCCAGCAAAGATTCCTTTTCCAGTCTGTTTTATGTTGCCATGACTCATTGTCATGTACTCATCATGTAGCACTTTATATTGTGGTCATATGTTTCTAAAAGTATATGCTTTAGTTCTCTCTCTGGAAAACATAAGGCCTTGTTTGGAAAGCTGGTACTGTACAAATTCTGAGAAAATCTTTCAAATAAATCCCCAGGCTCAACAGGGTACTGAATGTAAAACAAAGCACACACTTGGTAACAATTCCATATAACCCTTCCGTGTCAGCATCTTCCATGAGTGAATGGCAGAGTCTTGCATTTATCAAAAATCGTTGCGGGCTTCAAGACTCAAGAATGCATTCCTATACC
>OAMR01000002.1:4750187-4763098 GCA_900205405.1 Echinochloa crus-galli | reverse complement strand
TCATTCAAATTATTGCTGAATTGCGACAAGCATGGGATCAAGCATGTATGTACCTGTTGCCCCGGACGGAGAACCACGCCTCGGCGCAGCGCCGGTGCGCCGCCGCCAGCTCGCCGCGGCAGCCGCAGCCGAGCCTCACCAGCCGCCCGCTCAGCCGCTGCGGCAGCTCACCGTCCGGCAGGTGGCAGATCCTGCACCCGGGCGCCGCCTGCCGCTCCTGATCGCCGGCCGCAGCGCAGCACCCGTCGGCAACGTCGACCACAACGTGTGCCGTCTTCCCCTCCGGCACCGGCCGTTGTTCCCCGCCGCGGCCGACCTCTCCGGCGGCGATCAGTACCATGGCCGCCTCACCATCTCTCTCACGCCGGCCGGCACGGCCAGGTCAAGCTTATTGGTCTACTCCCATGGCTGGCGGGCGCTCGTATCCGCAGGAATCTTGCTTGGTTTTCGGAAGGAATGAATGATCGAGTCGAGTGAATGAACAGAACAGATTCTTAAGTAAATATCGCCTCGGTGCTGCGAACGGGGGAGGAGGCGAGTTGACCTGCGACAGCGAGAGGCGCCGATGCCGATCGAGGCGGGTTGGGCAGGTCGGTATCAACGGCCGAGGAGGACCACGCCGAGGAATGTGTTCAAGGCCATGTTTAGATGCAGAATTGTCCTAAAAAGCAACTTCCAAATACACTATGCAAAAAGAAGATTCTCCGTCATATCAAAATATCATAACATGCATGGAGTACTAAATATAGATAAAATCACAAACTAATTATACAGTTTTTTTTACTCTGCGAGACGAACATATTTTTTTTACAGTAGCAGGATCAGAATAACTTACTCCATTAAGTTCGCCACCATAGAACTCCACTGTTACGCCTACTTGTTCAACACTATATTTTGATTCTGCTCTTCTAAAAGGAACGTCCGCTCTCACAATTCCCCATTTTGAGCCTAATTAATAAATTTTTGGACAATTTTTCGCACAAACAAACGAAACGCTACAATTCCCGGGGGTGTCAGATCCCCCGGCGCAGGCCGGCCGCAGGCCCGAATTCGGGCTACTCTTTCTGCATCTAAGGCCTTGTTTAGATGCCAAATTTTACTCCCAAATTTACTATGCAAAAAGAAGATTCCCATCATATCAAAATGTCATAACATGCATGAAGTACTAAATATAGATGAAATCAAAAACTAATTACACAGTTTTGTTATGCTCTGCGAGACGAACATTTTGAGCCTAATTAATCAATTTTTGGACAATTTTTCACAAATACAAATGAAATGCTACAGTGACGCAATAATTACGAAGTGACATCATACTCCCAAATTCACCCTTTCAATTTTAACATAACAAGGCCTAAACAAGGCCCAAGTGTTCGAGCGTGGAGATGACGACGGCGCTGGGATCATGCGACGTTGACTCGACATGACACAGCTACAATCATTGAGCATCTTGCCGTGCTCGATCAGCTACCCTGGCCTGGCCTGCTGTGTGTGTGTCGCGTAGGCCAGTCTCGATGGGTGGTGTCGTAGACGTTAATTATGTATTGTACCACGTAACGCACGCGCCCACCGCAGCTAAGCTCCGGCCTAGCTTGCCCCGCCCGCGCGCATCCGCCGCAGGTGACCTCCAGTTGGGCCCCGCGTGCGTCCGCCGCTGCCTCCCTTCGCCGCCGCCCTGCGTGTCCACCGGCGCAGCTGCCGTCGCCGACGGCGACACCGGCGCGGCAGGGGAGGCGCTTCCAGTTGGCGCGGCAGGGGAGCGCACCACGCTCGTCTACCCGACCGCCCCGCGCCGTCGTCGTCGCCAGGCCTGGCGCCGTCGTGCCGCCGCGAACCTGGCAGGAGACCCGGGCCTCGGCGTCCCGCGCCACCATGTGGTAAAATCTCGACAAAGCCACCACCACGCTTCAATTGCCATCCTTCCTCTCACCCTCCTCTGTTTAACTGCCTCGATTTGAAAAGGTCCGATTCTTTCTTATCCCAACAGTAGCAGTGATTGCAACGCGACTACGTGAAGTGGATCTGCGCCACGAACATTTCAGAAAGCAGCCGCAATTGATTGATTCAGAGGTTGCTGTGCAGGTTGCCGTAGACGCCGCGGAGGAGCAGGCCCATATAGGCCTGCTAATGGGTCGGGTCCTAGCGGGTTTTATGGTTGGGTTTTGATATGGGTTGTGTTTGGATGGGTTAAAATGGGTTGTATCAATGAGTGGGGCGGGGTGGAGTGGGTCTAGTGTAAATGTGGGTCGGTGTGGGTTGAATGGGTTAAAACGGGTCGTATCTTTAATGGAGTTTACATGTTTGGGTCCCACGTCAGGAGTCGGACCTTAAAATTAAATCTCGCGTTTACACTACAAAATTTTAGCAAAATTGACTGAAATTTTTGGAGATGACTCAGTATGATAAGCATCAACTTTGTGCAAAGTAGCGTGACTAGACCTAGAGGTGGGCCCTACGTCAGGAGTCGGACCCTAAAATTAAAATCTCGCGTTCACACTATAAAATTTTAGTAAAATTGACTGAAATTTTTTGAGATGACTCAGTATGATAAGCAGCAACTTTTTACAAAGTAGCGTGACTAGACCTAGAGGTGGGCCCTACGTCAGGAGTCGGACCCTAAAATTAAAATCTCGCGTTCACACTATAAAATTTTAGTAAAATTGACTGAAATTTTTTGAGATGACTCAGTATGATAAGCAGCAACTTTTTACAAAGTAGCGTGACTAGACCTAGAGGTGGGCCCCACGCTCAGAGTTGGACCCTAAAACTAAAACCTCGCGTTCACACTATAAAATTTTAGCCAAATTGACTGAAATTTGTTGGCAATGCTCAAGATCATAATCATCAACTTTCTACAAAGTATGGTGATAGATCTAATATGTAGGCCCCACTTGAAGAGTAAGACCCCAAACTAAGACCCATGGGTATTCCATGGGCGTTGACCTTAGGGTGCAAATGTATCTAATGGGTTGGGGCGGGGAGGGTTCACTGGCTAGATTTTTGGGTTGGATTGGGTTGGTACATACAACTAGCTAGCAATGGGGCGGGGTGGGTTTGGGAGCGGGTTTTGACCCATTAGCAGGCCTAGGCCCATACGAAATTGAAGTAGTTGTCTTGTCTCTTGTGGTCTGCCCGTGGGCCTAATAAGAGCATAAAAGACGTATAAAATAACACGTACCAGAGAGAACCAGAATTGTAATACCATGTATCAAAATAGACAAATTGTAATGGCGTTTCTCCGAAGTAGAAAAGTTGCAATGGCATATGTCCAATTAACCCTTTAATCTAGGACCGCGTTAAGCCGCGACCCGTCGCGCTATAGTCAAAAGCGCGACCCATGTGCCTTCCAAATCGTACAACACAACAACAGCCACGCAACGGAATTTTATTTACAATGATACCTCCGTGAACAAAGGGAAGGTCACGTTTATTTTCTTGCTTTTCTATCATTTTTAATATACTATTTCTCTCATGTACGACTTCCGATTTTTATTCCGCTTGCGGCTTGTGCTCCTTACGATGAGATGTACGAAACAAGACCCACTTTACATATGTTTTTAGAACATTTTAATTGTAGTGTCAATATATGTGTAGTGTACTAACAATTTATATATATATATATATTGTATCAACCTATGTATATATTAGATGACAACTTATGTGTATCAATTTATGCTGAGAGGTAATGTATCAATTTAGCTATATAATATAATTATATGTAGAGTAGTATGAACTTACATATATTGTTTATATTAACTTACATATGTTATAGCAATATCAGTTTATGTAGAGGTAATGTATCAGCTTATGCATATTTTATATGTTTTTAGGTTATTTTATTTATACTAATAATTTTTATGTAGTGGTACTAGCAACTTGTATTAATATTTTGTATCTATACATGCATATGTTAGATGTAAACTTATGTGTATCAACTTACCTAGATGGTAGCTGCCATGTAGCATCATGTAAAGACTAGTATCAACTTATACGTTGAGGCCCCGTTTGGATTGAAGGAATGCAAAACAGAGGAAAGGAAAAAACCACAGCAATAAGATGTGAAGGTAACGGGAAAACAGAGGAATCGAAAACACATGAATTGCCGCAAACATGGTGTTTGGAATACAGGAATAAAAAACACAGGAATTGCCATAGGCATGATGTTTGGAATACATGAATCGAACTATGAAAATAAAATGCGTGTATAGAAAAAATTAAAAGAAAGGAACAAAATAGTTTCATGTGTAAGCTAATGAGAGGTGGACCCAAAGGCAAAGGCAATACTGTTCCGCTGAATATACTGGTGCAACAGGTAACGCTAATCTATTACGCATCGTTCTTATCCTATCCGTTCCTTTTTTTTGCGCATACTGTTCTTTATTCTCCTTCGTTCTCTCGCCGTTCTTTCTCTCCTCTCTCCGTCCATACGCTTGTTGCCTCGAACTTCCGCGAAAACTTTGGATCGGAGTAGATGTTCCAATTCCTGTGAAATCGATGGCTATGGGAAACTTTCCTCTGTTTTAGTGCTCCTGCCTCCTGTGTTCCAAACGGTACAACCTAGAAACTTTCCGGAGGAACAAGTTCCTTTAAAATTCCTGTGAGTTTCCTTTGTCCCAAACAGAGCCTGAATTATGTTAACTTTTATATGTGATAGTATTATCAGTCATGCATAAACTTATGCGTAATTTCAGTAGCAACCTATGAAGAGATCATTAGAAACCTAAAAACTTCAAAAAACAGACAACTTATGTGTAATTTCGAGAGCAATTTGTATTTATATATAAGGCCTTGTTTGGAATGGAGGAAATCCAAAGGAAAATCGTAGGAACCAAAAACGGAGGAAAGGAATTTCATCGGAGCGTTTGGAATGGAGGATTTGGCCAGCCCTTTCCTATGGAATCCTGTAGCTGGATGCCGATTTCACAGGAAACTAACCTGTTTGGAACAAAGGAATACAAAACAGAGGAAAGAAAAAAAAAACCATAGGAATGGAATAGATATGTAGTGGCAAAACAGAGGAATCGAAAACGGAGAAAAAACTTAACTCCTTTGGAACACAGGAAAGGAAAAACGCAGGAATAGGAAAAATATAGGAATTGGAGTATACTACTTCTTCAATCCTATGGAAATCGAAAACAAAGGAATTTGGTTTGGATGCCCCTTTGGTAGCATCATAGGAAAACAAAGGAATCTGTAAACTGCTGCTTCTATTTGAATTGAACTACTAGCCGTTGGGTGTGGACACAAGCAAGCATCAAGTAGCCGTTGCACAATGGCCTTTATATGCACCACTGCATTTGCGTAGCCTCGTTGCCACTTGCGTTCTTTAGAAATCAAGAGAACTTGCCGATTCCTCACTTGCTGACTATCCATCCTGCTCACCAGGAGGAGGCGCCACTTGATTCGGTGAGTTGTAACAAACCTTTCTTATGTTTCAACCACTTTATTTGTACGCATGCAAGGATTAGTGACTCATTTCGTTGATTTTTCTCACATCAGGTTGTAGCTGATAGAACAAACATGCCATACGTTTGAGTACCTTTTTTGTTGCATTTTTGTTGTCATTAATATGGATCCAAACTATCGAAGACGATCAGAAAGTGAAGATGAGTTCGTTTTTTTTGTTCTGCCTAGCATAGAAGAAGGTTCATCATCACAGCCCTCGGTTTTTCCTTTCCTGTGTTCCAAAGGAGCCCTTAGTTTTTAATTTATCTACATTTATCACTCCCAAAATCACATGCTACCATAACATTCTGAGATATCGTCTGTTTTCTATTCCGATATGGTTAATGTTATGGTAGCATGTGATTTTGATTTGAAGTTTGTACATGTACATGCCGGCTGGGAGGGATCAGCTTCAGATGCAAGAGTTCTACAAGATGCACTTAACCATGGCTTTCGAGTACCTCCTGGCAAATTTTTTCTAGTGGATGCTGGTTATGCAAACACAACGCAGTTCCTTGCGCCATATCGTGGAACAAGGTATCATTTACAAGAACAAGGGAGAGCTAATCAAAAGCCACGCAATTACAAGGAGCTGTTCAATCTTCGACATGCACAGCTTAGAAATCATATTGAGAGGACAATTGGTATACTTAAAATGAGATTCCCGATACTAAGGACAGGCTCGCATTACCCCGTTGATAAACAAGTTGACATAGCTGTTGCTTGTTGTGTTCTACACAATTTCATACGGCTACATAATGGAGATATGATGTGGCCAAGTAACTCTACTGATGATATTGATCCGGACCAAATTGTTGATGTGCCAAATGGAGACCCGAATTATAATGGTGATATCCAAGCATTCAATAATTCTAGAGCAGCTGGAAATCAAAAAAGAGATGCCATAGCACAACAGATGTGGGATAATTATGTAGCACGGAGGAGTTAAGTATACATATTGTATTGTACTTCAGTAGTTGTATGACCTGGTCAAGTACTACCACCCTTGTACTCCTAATTTGTGACATGTTCTACTTTATCAAGTCACTACCTGCATGTTCTTTTTTCTCCTTAGCATAACAGATGCTACCAAAAGAGGGTGTAATAGGTTAAGTACGTGCTTGCTACCTAGTTACCTAGATTACAAGCTAAACAAAAGCATCATGTTCCCAAAAGTACCTCTATTCAAAATAACTTGTGCAAATGCATCACATGAGAATCCCTAGTTCTCATGCTCTGTCTGTGATCGCTTAATCTCCCTTGAAATCCAAGCTAACCGTAATGCATCACTTTGAAATGAGATGAATACTTCCCTGTTATCCTTACTCTTGAAGATATCAGATGCCATCAAAATATCTCCCATTTGTAGACCATTTAATCCTTCAAGAACTGTGATACATTTGTTGATGCTGTAAGGATCCTCCAATTTCTTCTCCTCAATAGCAGCAAAGAGATCTATTTCTTCCTTCTTCAGTTTTAGGTATCTCTCATGAAATCCATCATCAGGGCTACTGGACTTGCTCTTTTGTTTCTTTGGACGTTTGGGTTCAGGAAGCTCAGAAGGTGTTTGTGTGGAGCTCGGTGGTGCGTGCACATTATGCATAGGGGAAGACAGGTGCTGCGAAAAATCCAAATTTCCCTCCCCGGTATCCTCATCAAAAGGGAATTGCAATCCCGAATCACTTGGAGCAGCCAAAGCAGGAGATGGTGATTGATATGTCTCAGCCGTGTGAGCTTGTGTTGAATGAATCGATGCATTCTTTGACTTGCTTGCATAATGGTCCATACCTTGCCGAGTTCTTCCTTCAGCATAACGGCCTGCATAAGTGTTAACTTGTTAAAAATGCAGGTAAAGCTCATACTATATACAGACAATTAATTATATTAGAAATGTCGGTAAAGCGTATATTATATAAGGACAAAGACATATTGGTTAAAAAATAAAATATATGATGCTCACCCTCATAAAGTGGAGCTAAGTCCTCATAATATGGGAACTTCTTGTCTTGCCAATTCAGAGCACTGCTGTTCTTGCGTGCAGCGAAAGTCGCCCAAATATGTGCTGGAGCTGTCACCATTTTCAAGTCTTTGTCCCATCCAAAACCACTTTCATCTAACAAATCTTTGACAGTACGATAATCCTTCTTCAATTTGCTCCTTCTGTTTGACTTGGTTAAGTGTGAATGAAGTACTAACTTGTTGTTTAGGCGAGAAACAATATTTGTCCAAGCCTCCTTGCTCCAAGCATTCTGTGTTCTGAAACCAGGCACATCATGATCTTTGAGAAGTCCAATAAGAAACAATTTCATCTCATGACTCCATCTAGCTCGCTTTCCTGTTCCTGAATGTATACAACATTTAACAAGTAGTTTACAATCTGAGTTTGAGTGGCAACATTCAACAAAAGAAATTCAGTTCCAAATTTGTTTAACAAAAATTAGAAGCATGACCTATTTCTTGGTTTGGCTCATCAGCATTTCCATGCTCACTGTCGACATCAACAACTCCTTGTGGTTGAGAGTTATGCCCCAAGCTGCGCTCAACAGCCATATTTGGCTTAGCAGGGCCTCTACTCGGCATCACCTTCCTAACAAAATAATACAATAGACATCAGAGAGGACCTAGGTGAATGAAAAAAATGAACTCAGATTACATTATTGATTGAAGTGAAAGAAAAAAAAAGAAACCAGCACCATCCTATTCAATTCAGATCTCACACGACATGCCATTGAAGTCAAATATTCTCAAACCAAAACAAATAGGTGGAGAAGAAACTTGCAGATCAAATATTCACCAATCAAATCAAATATTCACAAATCTAATCTGAGATGGGGAACCATAAGATAGGAAATCGTAGATAGGGAATCAAGAAATCCTCCTGGTGCTTGGTGAAGCTGGTGTGGCTCTAGCGCAGGGCCGGGCATTCGGAAGCTCTTGCGCGTGCTCGCGGCCGATGAGTGTGTCCAGGGGAAGCGCCAGCACAGGTCTCCTCGCGGCGGTCGCCATCGCCGCGAAGAAAAGGGGAATACAAGACAGAAAGGGGAATAATCCAATGACCTGTGTGTTGTAGTGGCCGTCGTTGCTTCTTGTGGTCAACGTTGGGAGGAGCACATGTGCGGCTGGAGAAGAAGTATGGTTGCCTGGTTCCTTTCTTGATTCAGGTGAGCGATACTGCTTCCTATGAGGACGGATGTTTCTACTGCTTTGGAGGGAGACGATGCACCGCGTTTTACCGCCATACGCCAAAAAAGTAGCGCGAACAGACGCCAGCGGTGCGCGCGAGCGCTTTCTTTTCGCGCCAGGAAAGTTACCAAGAAGTCAGAGCTCTTGCTTTCGTTTCCCGTGAAACCGCCCTCAGTGATGCATTCCCATGGAATTATTCCCGACGCTTTCCTATGAACCAAAGGCCTTACGTAGGAAAAATTCCTTTGAAATCGAATCCTACAAAAATCCTGTATGATTCCTCCATTCCAAAGGGGCCCTAAGAAGTGGTGTTTGGAACGCAGGAATTGTAAACACAGAAAACTAGATAAATGGGCCCAGAAGTGATCCCCCTTCAAGGTTAATGTCATCGCATTTCATGTTTAAGCTGCTGACGTGTTGACCCAACAAGCTGCTGGTAGCTAGAAGCTTCATAGCTTCCTCGTTCTTACCCTTTCATCTTATCCTCTTCCGTTAAGCATTCTTCAGTGTTCTTTGCTGCTTCTCTCTATGGCCCTGATCCAAAGTAGGGCAGCTGGACGTGAGTAGCAGCAGGTAATAGTAAATCACAACAAGGAGCGCGAAAGGGGCGGACTGCGGAGAATGCAAGGAGGGTGGCACAGCGTTAGGCATGCATGGACGCCGACGCCACGGTGGCCAGCTCGACTTCTGCTCAGTGGCTCACTCTCGTCCGTCGCCGAAAACCAGAGGCTAGAGCGGACAAATTTTATATTAGTAATTATATTATACCTTAGTAAGATAGGAGTCCGAATTGGCATGTGGATCGAGGTGGTGCGATGGCTCGCTATGATGGAGCTAGAAGGTGAGCAGACTCTTGCCTTCCCAGCAGAAAGCATGGTATTGCTCCCAACCCATGTATTACTATAAAACATTATACCGGTACAAGTATAACTCAGAGTGTTCAAACATAAATTACTATGACTCAGAGTATTTTATGTACCCATAAATTACTATGATTTTTAAGTATTTTTCTATATTTCTTGCATTACTACTTAGCGATGAAATGCTAGCCAAATTAGTTCAGAAATTTACAAATTTACCAAATACTCCAATCTGACGGTCAATTTCTTCCCATCACCAAACCACTACTCGGATCTACAAAGTTTTGTGCAACACAAAACTCGCCCAAAATGATGCTTTGTGCTGCACACACAATTATTGTCATACTTAGAAAAGGCAAGGTGAAGATGGGAAAGGAGTGGTACTATAAGTGATGAGCATGCACACCTACCATTCCACCAAGGAGGACTACTAGAAGGCCATGAGTGTGTGGTGATGATGAAACATCATCTTTTAGATCCTCGTAGCATCCATGGCATTTTGATGATACCACCACCAGTTTAAGAATCATCAAACCAAAGCATATATCCTTCTAATAGAGTCCCGATATAGCACACACACTTTCATAGACCACATTGTTGCATTCTGCTTGCTTAATTTATGCATTAACTATATAGTATCTGGCATGGCCCACCGAGTTGTGTCCAAGGCAAAAGTGACAAAGCGGAACTCAACTGAAGCATCATTGGTGTTCCTAAATGGGAATACTTGGAAAATCATGAACGTGTGTTCGATCCTTTCATGACAATGGGTCAATCTTGATCTCGTACTCGTTGGATAAAGGCATTCCATTGGATGGATGAAACACAAGTGTGACTACCATAAGGACTTGGACCATCAAAGTTGTGTGAAACATACAATGCGACTTGTCCAAAAAGATGCTTTGTGTTGCACACACTTATTGACACGGTAGGGACTTATTGACATGCATAGAAATTTTGATGATCTAACTGATTAAGCAAAAGTTAAAGCAAAAGATGGTGAAGAATGCACAAGGACATAAAATTCCCAGCAAACATGTCCACCACTACCACCAAGTAAGGAGAACTACTGGAAGACCACAGGTAAGGATAAGGAGATCTTCAAGCGAAGAAGTTGTGTAGGAGGTGCAGGTTGTGAGATTGCTGGGGATAAAAAGACATCATCCTTGGATCCTTGTAGCATCCATGTCATTTTGATGTTGTCATATGAACTTCTAGAAACATCAGACCAGAGCAAATCCTCTTAACAATCCCAATATAGGACACCATTTGCATAGACCACCTTGTTGCATTTGGATTGTTTGATGTTTGCATTAACTATAATGTTAGGCATGACCCACCAGCCATGTTTGAGGAGAAACTAACAAAGCATAACTTAATTGAAGTTCATTTGTGTTCCCTACATAATTAGGTTTCTATCAATTGATCACGTGCTCCTCGGCTAACGATAGTTCATTGGGTGGATCAAACACAAGTCCTACTGCCCAGTTCTGGATTGAGTGCCAAGCGGCAACAAAATTTGGTTGTTCTTGTTGTGTTGTTGGATTAGCAAGGAAGATTGTAGGCACTTGAGGACATATTTAATAGGGAGTATACCGAATGTAGAGAAGGCCATTTGTTAAGTCCAACACATAGTCATTATTTACCCGACAACCAAGTATAGTCTTTATGAGTGAACATAATGACTATAGGTTTAGATGAAATCTCATTAAGGAAACAATTATAAGGACCACCATGATCAACAAGGGAACTAATCTAAACAAGCGCAGGGCATATATATAGGCAAAAGTCTTGCCTTCTTTAGCAGCAAACATAGTATTTGTACTCACGTATGTATTACTATAAAGTGTTATCCCCACACATGACACATGATAACACGTGTTTTACCCACATACTACTATAACTCAAATGTTTTACCTACAAATTACTATATCTTAAAGTGTTTTCCATATCTTAAACAATTAAAAGAGATCCACTTTCTAAAAAGGAACCAAAAAAGGAAAGAGAAAAGAAAGTAACAATCGAAGATGAGCACCTCCGGCGACGAATCAACTCCGGCGAGGTCAGTTCGGGTTAGGTATCAATGTTAGGTTCGGGAGTTTACCTGTGCCCCCTGACCTAGAGGGAGCTCCGGGGAGCCGGCCGGCCCAGGGGCGGTGGCGGATCGAGGGCGGTGAGACCGGGTGGCAAAAGCGCCACCGGCCGAGGCGCAGGGAGACAACCGGTGGACAGGGTCGGGTCGGGTCGGGGGAGCTCGCCGGAGATGAAGAAGGCGACCATGTCGGCGGCCGCCGCGCCTCAGATCTGGGCAAAGGTAGGGAAGCGGAAGGGAGAGGAGGAGGGGAGGTCAAGGGAGAGGAGGAGGGTGAAGGGAGCGGTCCTCGATGGCGTTAGAGGCGATGACGGCGAGGGCGCGTATGGCGGTGGCGGTGGATCCAGCGGTGGTGGTGCGGTGGGACGGGTCGTCGTAGTGGTTAGGAAGGGCGGGGTGGAAGGGGAGGGGTGGGCAGTGGCGCTGTGGCAAGTTCGCCGTCGGTCGTGGGAGGGGGTAGGAGGCTGGCGGCGGTAGGGCAACACGTTGAGAACTGATTGAGGAGGAAGAGGAGATAAGGTCGCTGAGGAGGCGGCGGCGGCGTCTTCTCAGATCTGGACAAAGGGAGGGGAGCGGAAGGGAGAGGAGGAGGATAGGCGATGGGAGAGGAGGAGGAGGGTGAAGGGAGCGGTCTTCGATGGCGTCAGAGGCGATGCCGGCGAGGGGGCGGATGGCGGTGGCGGTGGTGACGCAACGGGGGCGGGCCATCGTAGTGGTTAGGAAGGGCGGGGCGGGGTGGAAGGGGAGGTGTGGGCAGTGGCACTGCGGCGAGTTCGCCGTCGGCCGTGGGAGGGGTTGGGAGGCCGACGGCGGCAGGGGCAGCACGTTGAGAACTGATTGAGGAGGAAGAGGAGATAAGGTCGCTGAAGAGGCGGCGGCGGCATCTTCTCATATCTGGGCAAAGGGAGGGGAGCGGAAGGGAGAAGAGGAGGGGAGGAGAAGGGAAGGGAGAGGAGGAGGGTGAAGGGAGCGGTCCTCGATGGCGTCAGAGGCGATGCCGGCGAGGGGGCAGGGGTCTCCGCGAAACCTTATCCAGAGACCCCTCTCCACCTAGTTGTGTCCCAAAAAGATTCCGCGTCTCAAATCTTCCCTTCACTCACCATTTTGGTATTTTACAAATATAGTATATATTTTTATATATCTGCACCAACGAACTCATTTGGCATGCTTTTGGTGGAATGATTGCTCCGTTTGCAATTCAGGATTGCCCTCGCTGGTTGTACAACGGACCAGCCGTTGGTTGAAGTGCGTGATGATACTTGCAAGCTGAACCACGAAAATTGATGCACCATCAAAAACATTGATCGTGTGCAGCCAAGTCTCAGTCATGT
>OAMR01000002.1:4715590-4743597 GCA_900205405.1 Echinochloa crus-galli | reverse complement strand
CACGTTGAGAACTGATTGAGGAGGAAGAGGAGATAAGGTCGCTGAAGAGGCGGCGGCGGCATCTTCTCATATCTGGGCAAAGGGAGGGGAGCGGAAGGGAGAAGAGGAGGGGAGGAGAAGGGAAGGGAGAGGAGGAGGGTGAAGGGAGCGGTCCTCGATGGCGTCAGAGGCGATGCCGGCGAGGGGGCAGGGGTCTCCGCGAAACCTTATCCAGAGACCCCTCTCCACCTAGTTGTGTCCCAAAAAGATTCCGCGTCTCAAATCTTCCCTTCACTCACCATTTTGGTATTTTACAAATATAGTATATATTTTTATATATCTGCACCAACGAACTCATTTGGCATGCTTTTGGTGGAATGATTGCTCCGTTTGCAATTCAGGATTGCCCTCGCTGGTTGTACAACGGACCAGCCGTTGGTTGAAGTGCGTGATGATACTTGCAAGCTGAACCACGAAAATTGATGCACCATCAAAAACATTGATCGTGTGCAGCCAAGTCTCAGTCATGTATGTGTACATACCATATTTTTTTTTTGAAAATGGAATTATGGTATGTGTGTGTACATACCATATAGTTGTTGCACCGACGCAATCAGATATGGTTTAGCATACTTGGCCGGAAAAGAGTGTTTGGTGTTTGAACACACCTGAACCCTGGTAACCTGAACGACATTGTGATGTTCTCTTGTTTCAAATTTTCCTTCTTTTTGTTGCCTATATGTTCTACTCTATGAATCAGTAGAAAGCGTAAAAAGAACCAACAGGATGAGGTGAAAAGCAGGTAATCAAAAGGCAAAGGATTTTGAAAACAGTTCCAGAAACCTACTATACATTACATATATATGAACTCCAATGACAAGATGATACCGGTGCACTTAGCTTAACAGAACCTGTACAAGAGAACAAGGATCTTCTAAGCTAATTTCCTGACATAACTGACAAGCCAAAGGAAAATCAAACAGTCCTCTGCAACACAGTTCTGCCAGCTCATACCAAACACTACAATTTAATTGAACTCCCCACAACCACAGGTACCCATCCCAACAGCCTAACATGACTACTAATTGCACATGACTGAAACCTCCCTTCAAACTCAAATAAGCTCTCAGGGCCATCCAACCAAATTCCCTTTTAAACTCGACCCTGCCCATGACACACCTTACAAAATCAGGAGTTCACCAGCAGACCAAGAAGAACATGTCAACAAACATGCTGATCCCATCGTCTCAGCTGAGGTAGTTAGTTATAGACATGAGGAGTTCCCGAGAGATGAGTACCAAACTGCAGATCAAAGACTTCCCTATTCAAGTGGCTTCGATGCTTGCACAATGGGGTTACCAGCTTTCTGAGCAGAACGGTTCTTGACAAGAGGAACCAATGACTGGACTACATCAGCCATTAGTGGCCTATAGTCAGCCTCTGGTTGAACACACATGGCAGCAATGGCAGCCACTTGGACAGCATCTTTCAAGGAGTATTGACCTTCCAGTGCTGGATCCAAGATCTGCACAACTTTCTCTCGGTCAGTGAGCATAGGCAGTGCCTGCATTAATTCAACAAATGACAGGTTAGATATATATAGCATTCAAATACTGCTCTTGATACTTGAAAAATAAACCATGAAAGCTGGTGTTTTCCACCTGCTGGAAGAGAGGCAGGTGGATTCTAATTAAGATATGTCATGAGTTGGTAAATAAAAATGAAAATATCAGAGCAGAAACAATTTGAAGTCAATGACCTTGAGGAATTGAAGTATATGTACTCGTTAAGAAATTGAAGAAGATGCCAATATACCATTTGCCCTTGGGAACCACCACAAACTTTTGCAATTGAAGGGCACAGTGTTGTATAGTCAATACTCATTTCAAATTAACAACTTAACACTACTGCATTAATGTTATGCTCGGAGAAAACAGCTCAAAGCAAAGCTACATCAATCAGTAACTTTGTTGATCGCCTAATGTTATACTTACCCAATTTACTAAAACACCTTCCCCAGGAGGCCTCTTCATATCAACCGGTACTCTGCCAGTAAGCAATTCCAAAAGCACAACACCATAACTGTATACATCTGATTTGGTAGTCAAATGCCCAGTCAATGCGTATCTGCATTAGAGACAGTATAATCAGTTGGTTTGAACACAAAAGTGATTGCACAAATGACAAACTAGTATCAAACTTATGATCTTGCACAATGGGTTTAGGAAATAGATAGTGAAGTTAAAAAGGTACTAAATGAACATTAGATTAGTCTTACTCAGGTGCGACATAGCCTTGTGTGCCTAAAACTCGAGTCGAGACATGACCACCAGCTCTATCAGATCCAAGTTTGGCTAGACCAAAGTCTGAAACTCTAGCATGGAACTCCTTGTCCAGAAGGATATTGCTGCTCTTGAAGTCTCTGTGTATAACAGGTGGATTAACACGCTCATGAAGATATTCCAAACCTTTTGCTGCTTCAAGTGCAATTCTCATTCTTGTATCCCAGTCCAATTTTGAGATCCCACCACAGGAACCTAGAGCAGCAACGTTTAGAACCATCAGTTGGCAAAAAGAGGTTGTATTAATGAACAGTGTTAAAACCGAAGTTATCTGTGTTATGTGGTCGGAAAACATTTTAGCCAACTTCAGGCTTCCATATCAACCTAAAAAAAAAGTTATCTACAGCTAAAATTGAATGCAACAATTCTACCAAATCACTTTTTATGGTGTGCCAACTACCTGTAAGGTCGGCTTCAAAAAAAACTACCTGGAGGTCAGGGTCAACACCTGTAACAAATTTCACTCTGCATATTTTCTAAAACATGACATCTCTAAGTGCACTAAGGGTCTGTTAGGTTCCAGCCATAGATTGCCGCTACAGTGTGCAGCGGCGCCACGAAAATCGGCAGCTGTTTGGTTCATTACGAAGTATTGGCGGACACAGAAAAGAACAGAGCAAACTCAACACGGCACAACAAGATTCTCGCCACACTCTGTGGCACCGGAAATCGATGCCACAGCAGAGGCCGCACCACACATGCAGCTTAGCGGCGGCGGCATGCAACCAAGTACGCCCTAACTTTTTGCTAAGCCATACATACAAAATGTGAAGCAGTTTAATGAACATTGTCCTCCTTAAAAAGATCTAGCAACAAGCAGCACATCGATGCAATAAGTTTAGTTCGCCAAGTAAATTTGGAGTCTTAATCAACTGAACAAGCAGTTAAATGCTCTAAATGATATGTGCACAACATTAAACACATAAAAACATAGATATAATTGGATGGTACCAGATGGGTATACCTCTGTTTGGATAGAGATGCTCCTGGAGACCCCCATTGGCCATGAACTCATACACAAGTAGCCGGTGTCCAGCTTCAGAACAATGGCCAATCAGGCGCAACAAATAAGGCGATCGGAGCCTACTCAGCAGCTCCACCTACAAAAACATCATATGTTCAGAAAACATTGTAAGAGTTGCAGCCTTGCAGCTTTACTATATGTGAACCATCCCAAATGGGAGAATCGATGAATCTGGTCTCAGTCAACAGTCATACCCCGAAAGCTCCTCTCCCTCTATTATCAAGTTAGCATAATTGAATAAACAACAGTGTTGCATCCATAAAGTTATCTGATGCCAATTATAGATATAGTTTCATTCCTATAATCAGCAGTAGCTGCTAGCATATCCAACATGTGTTCGTCTCACTACTTGGCAATTTCTTGCTGGTGACTGAGTTCAATACACTGCTTAATCTGCTTATTTTTATCAGATGTCAAGCCTTTGCGCTATCTGGTAGTAAGGTCATTGTTTTACGGTTGTTAGTTTACTGTTACCCCACATCGTAAAATTGGGGGCATGTCAAGCGTTGGTTGAACGAAACAGGGATGGTTCTTTCTGTTCCTATTTCCAGTTGACTAAGCAACTGTCCAGTATACATGAAGATCTCAAAGTGATTGTACAATCAGGACTGGGTAGTTTCAATTTAACCCACACCACTCCAAATTGTTTTCGATTTCACCAACATACAGATCAAACCAAAATGATTATTCCACCATCCCTGTAAATATACTACAAGATACAAACTAGTACGTAGTAGTAACTAAATAAACATGGCACAGAGCTGAAAGTCACAATCGAGAATCCTCAGATAATCCAGCAGAACTAACACACACTAAAATTTACAATTAGTGAATCAGTAACGTAATCGAAGTTACCCGTCCATAACCAACTGCTCCATTTTAGAAAGAGGATATGATCTTTAAAACAAGCGACCAACCCCAGAAAACCCCAACCCACAGTGACCCCATTTCCACCGACGGAACCCGCAATGTGTCCTCTTGGACCGCAGAAACTTCACCAAGGCGCAATGGCCAGATCCAGTATTTACCAATAGGGCAGCAGCACACTAGAAGACATGGTGGATTCTGTTCCGGACCCAACCCCAGCACATGGGAGCGACCGCATTCGCCGCTGAGGAGCAAGGACTCGATCGAAATGCACAAATTTTAGTAGTAAATGGTTTTACCTCCATCTCGAACTCCTCCTCGCCCTGCTTCCCGGGGCGGTCCATGAGCTTGACCGCGACCTTCCTCCCGTCGGGGAGCACCCCGCGGTACACGGCCCCGAAGCTGCCCTGCCCGACCATTTGCGCCCTCCCGAACCCGCCGGTCGCCGCGTGCAGCTGCCGGTAGCTGAACAGCTGCACGCCCCTCTCCCCGGCGACCACCACCGCCATCCCCGCCGCCGCCGCCCCGGCCCCATCGCTGGCGGAGTTGCTGGACGGGCTCTCCTTCCCCTGCTGCTGCGGCTGCGGCGGCGGCGGCGGCGGTGCCCGGTGAGGCAGCGCGGGAGGGGAGCCGGAGCGCTTGGGGGTGTCCAGCTTCAGAACAATGGCCAATCAGGCGCAACAAATAAGGCGATCGGAGCCTACTCAGCAGCTCCACCTACAAAAACATCATATGTTCAGAAAACATTGTAAGAGTTGCAGCCTTGCAGCTTTACTATATGTGAACCATCCCAAATGGGAGAATCGATGAATCTGGTCTCAGTCAACAGTCATACCCCGAAAGCTCCTCTCCCTCTATTATCAAGTTAGCATAATTGAATAAACAACAGTGTTGCATCCATAAAGTTATCTGATGCCAATTATAGATATAGTTTCATTCCTATAATCAGCAGTAGCTGCTAGCATATCCAACATGTGTTCGTCTCACTACTTGGCAATTTCTTGCTGGTGACTGAGTTCAATACACTGCTTAATCTGCTTATTTTTATCAGATGTCAAGCCTTTGCGCTATCTGGTAGTAAGGTCATTGTTTTACGGTTGTTAGTTTACTGTTACCCCACATCGTAAAATTGGGGGCATGTCAAGCGTTGGTTGAACGAAACAGGGATGGTTCTTTCTGTTCCTATTTCCAGTTGACTAAGCAACTGTCCAGTATACATGAAGATCTCAAAGTGATTGTACAATCAGGACTGGGTAGTTTCAATTTAACCCACACCACTCCAAATTGTTTTCGATTTCACCAACATACAGATCAAACCAAAATGATTATTCCACCATCCCTGTAAATATACTACAAGATACAAAGTAGTAACTAAATAAAAATGGCACAGAGCTGAAAGTCACAATCGAGAATCCTCAAATAATCCAGCAGAATTAACACACACTAAATTTTACAATTAGTGAAACAGTAATGTAATCGAAGTTACCCATCCATAACCAACTGCTCCATTTTTAGAAAGAGGATATGATATTTAAAACAAGCGACCAACCCCAGAAAACCCCAACCCACAGTGACCCCATTTCCACCGACGGAACCCGCAATGTGTCCTCTTGCTCTTGGACCGCAGAAACTTCACCAAGGCGCAATGGCCAGATCCAGTATTTACCAATGGGGCAGCAGCACACTACAAGACATGTGGATTTTGTCCCGGACCCAATCCCAGCACATAGGAACAACCGCATTCGCCACTGAGGAGCAAGGACTCGATCGAAATGCACAAATTTTAGTAGTAAATGGTTTTACCTCCATCTCGAACTCCTCCTCGCCCTGCTTCCCGGGGCGGTCCATGAGCTTGACCGCGACCTTCCTCCCGTCGGGGAGCACCCCGCGGTAGCGCCGGCGTCCGACATTTTGGTGCGGGCGGCCGCCGCCGGAACCCTAGGGTAGAGGGAGGACGGGGAGGGGGAGATCAAGCGAGTGATTTGGGGAGGAAGACGACGAGGGTTTTGTGGGGGGTTTGGGAGTGGGCTCCACCACTGCAGGGGTGACTCATTTTTCTATGCACGGTACCCGAGGTCGGCGACAGCCGGACAGCGAGGAGTGGAGTGGGCAATGACCAAAAAGGTTGGCTGACAAACCTGGATTGAATCAAAAGCAAAGGGGTGTTTAGTTCCATGAAAAGAGGTGAAAAGTGAGGTGCAAAAGTCACATCGGGCACTGTAGTGTATTGTAGCACTTTTCGTTTGTTTGTGGTAAATATTGTCCTACCATGACCTAACTAAGCTCAAAAGATTCGCCTCGTTGTATGCATCAAAACCATACAATTAGTTTTTTATTTACCCATGTTTAGTACTCCATACATGAGGAGAGAGATTTGATGTGATAGGTGAAAAGTAAAGTTTGGAGAAAGAATTTTTGAAGTTTGGTGATGGGACTAAGAACTGTTGGCCAAAGTTGAAATTCTGGCATCAAATCCTGTATAGTCTGCTCGGTACTAGCTGCATCAAACTCGTTGCTCGTAGATAATACAGGACGCTACGTAGGTATTTCCCAGTACTATTTTGGTACTGTTATAACTTATATTGACTTATTGGTACAGCATTTTATCCACTCTGGAGAAATAGTGGTATAATGCAGTACTACAATACTGTAGGCTGTCGGAAGAAAAAAAAGGAAAACGACCTAGTTCCAAGTAGTTTTTTTTTTCGCTGATTTTCACAGCTAGTTCGTTGTCCAATTAGTTTTGGTCAATTGGGTAGTGACCGTGGTTATAATAGCAATATGTTCTCATTAGCTCAGCATAAATTGAAAATATAAATATATAAGGGTCAACATTATGGTGCGTAACTTGTTATTGTCTTAATGCATGTTCAATGTGTCTTTTTCGTTATAACAAAGATTGTATCACACGATTCTCGTCCTCTTTCAACACTCATGTTGGCGACTTCGACGATCCGTGAATATATTGAAATGCACCAATGCGACAAATCAGAAGAGTCACAGGTGACAAATCCATAGTTAAGTGTTTTGAGTCAGCTGAGACAAACACAACCTTGCAAGCGCCTGGACTTGATTTTTCGCTAGTTTTGTATACATGACGGGCGGCTACTACAATATGCACGGTACTTTGAACTTATTTGGCCCTCTGAAAGGTGAACAGGAAAAGCAACAGCTTCTTTCAATAAAGTAGTTTATTATTATTCTAAGAAAACGACATTCCAGTGAGGAATCTCGACTTGTGGGCCGTTTCTCAGTGGACACAAAAAGCATAGCAGCAAACAAAAAGCTCTTGATCGTGGATGATATTAGTCCCTTTGTTATTTTTTATGTCAATTAGGCTCGTTTGAAGTCAAAGTTAGATTAATTTGATCAAATTTATAGGAAAATAGTTCGATCAAAAAACAAATATAGGAAAATAAAGTAATATTTGCAATATCAATATATATCTAATTAAAATCTAGTTCATGGTCGATTGAATGAAACAAATTTAGTATTATATATATTTTTATATTTCTATATAAACTTGATCAAAGTTGGATAACATTCATTTAGAACTAATCTAGTATTATATATAAAAAAACATAGAGTAGCATTTCAAATTGCAAAAGTAGGAATATTCTTTTAAGAACAAAACTAAAACGCCTTCAAATTTGAAACGGGACTAGTATAGTAGGTAGGTAAAAAAAAGGTTAAAACGTTGTTGCCTACGTTCTTATGTAATGTTGTGAGGACACTAGTCAATATTGATGTACTCCATAATTTCCAAGGGGTTGTTCGAGGGATATGACCACCAGTCAACCAGTGCAACTAATCAGATTTGGAATATACGGACAGAGATTATTGAGCAAGCAAACCATGTTACAAAGTATGGCTCTTTACTTCTTTGGCCAAAATACTACTAAGATCAAAGGATCTATTTGGTCCTTTTGGAGCTTGAAGGATCAAATGTACTAGCCTTTTCAACATTGTACAGACACGACTTTGATAACCGGCTCCATTAGTTCATTTACTAGACCCAAAGCACCTTTTAGCGCACCAACCAACCACAGCGGCAGAGGAGGATAACACAAATACGCTTTCCCGGAGGCGTAAACGGGACCAGGACACGGCGCCCTCCGTGACCGGACCACACCGCAGCCGCAAGTTGGATCTGCCACAGGGCCCCACGCCCCCACTACAGAGCGCTTACGGAGTACGTACTCCCTAGACCAAGCCCCTACACCACTACCCAACACAACCCACCCGCTGACCCCACACGCGGCCACCCGTCGACCCTGCACCGTCGGTGCACCGGGCCCACGCGCCGAACCGGCCGATCCCGCACGCGGACGTCGCCCACGAGGCTGGCTGGCTCTGGCTGGTGGCTGCAACCATTTCTCTCTTTTTTTTTTCACCTCGCGCTAATAAAGCGCAACGCCACCCAGCGATCTAGGCCCCGCCGCCCTCCTACTGCTCCATCTCCCCACCTCGCCGCCTCGTTCGCTTCGCCTCCGCCCTCCCGAGCCAGCCGAGCGCGGCGCAGCCCGATCCGGAAGAGGAGGGGGAGAGATGGCGGACGCAAAGCAGCAACCGCAGCAGACGGTGGCGGCCACCGGCGGGCCGTGGGGTTAGTGCAGTGGAACTATGCTGTTGGGTGTTTGGGTGCATCTAGCCTTAGATCCGTGTGAATTGCTTGCCGGCTGCCGTAAATGGATCGTGTATGCGTGGGTAGGTTGTTTGTTGAGCGATCTGCTGGTAATCAATGGCAGAATTAGCTTGCTTGGGCTGCGTAGATCCATGGAGATCGGTTTGTGTACTGTGATTTGAACTGATGTGAGGTGGGTATATCTGTTTGGTTCTCACTTGGTAAGATCTATGGACTTCTTTAATGACTCACCATCGAATGGGTTTCCACTTGTAGTATAGTACTTGGTTGTTTCTGAGTTTCCCTGTGATCTCTCGTGGAAGAGGATTACTGCAATTTGGGAAATAATCTGTGGTTGGCTCAATGGTTGGCTGGAGTTAAGCAAATAGAATCACGATGCGATCAGCAATAAATTTCTTGGTGAAGATCCGCACCTTTTGGAATTCTGTCAATAGATTGGTTTATTATGCTTGCCTGCCCCCTCCCCCCCTCCTCCCCACAATACCCACCCACTCACCCTAAAAAGAACCTTTAGGTCACGTTGAAAGGGAACCACATGTTCCAACTACTTGAAAATTGGCTTAGTAGATGTCACTTTCAAAATCCTGATGACATGTCTTTTTTGAGCTTTATACTCTATGTGGCCCTTGGCACATCGATTCCTATCCTGCCCTACATTTAATTCCTATTGTTGTTTTGGTTTCAGGTGAGGATCCAGTTGGGCGAGGGCTCCGCTGGTCAGGTCACGAAGAACATGCTTGCTAATGAGGGGGTCCGTTCCTTCTACAAGGTTTGTTTTTCTGGGTTATTTTTATACATTTGTTTTACAAAATCCTTGTATATGTTCTTGCCTACAAATTATGCTATTTCAATTGGCATTTTTTCTGTTCAAGAGATGCCAAACAATGTATTAGATTTGAGTGTTTGACCCTGTGGTTTTGGAAAATTATCTTTTGATTTTAGAAATTCATTTAATTCAATATCTACGTTTTCAATCCAGTGCATATGTTGCATGCTTTAAGGCTAGTATTTTTGCTTAACCTTATATGCATCCAGGAGGTGGTAATTGCATTATATCTTTCAGAGTGCAGAACATTGAGCTTGTGTATTTGTGTTCCTTTGACATTTTCAATTTATTGATGTCTTGGATTGGCATATAGCTTAGTTGCTCAGATACTTTTCCTTACAGGGTCTGTCCGCTGGTTTGCTAAGGCAGGCGACGTACACGACTGCTCGTCTTGGATCCTTCAGGTTTGTATAATGTGTTCTTTTATGGTAAATTCACTTATTGTTACCTTTTCATTTCCTTGCACAAAAATATGTGGATCAAGATCTTCTTGTTTTAGTATATGATTTCCATTTGAATGTCAAGAAAGGCCTGTAGTTGCTGTTGGCATTGCATCTAGATATTGCTACCTTTTAGTGCTTAGTGCCTATCAGATATATGGTTGCAAATACTAGTTTCTATGATGAGCCATGCAGTATTTCAAAAATGACTTGACCTTAAAGGGAGTGCCATGAGATTGAATTGTTCTCTTTCACCTGCTCTACTTTTGTATGATGATTTTTCGCAAAGAAATAGTGCTATTATAAAGTTCTGTTTGATGTTAATACAGAGTTCTGTTTCACAAAGGGCTTGTATATTCATTTTTTCTTTTGTTTGGTGTTGGGTGAATCATAATCATTACAACTATACTATACAGTATGAGCAAACATTGCCAGGCCCTTTTACGTGTCTAAGATAAACTATGGATTTTTTTGTTTGGAGTTTATTTAACTATGAACTTTGTATCTTGGATACATTTTTCAGGGTTCTAACCAACAAAGCAGTTGAAAAGAATGAGGGAAAGCCGTTGCCACTAATTCAGAAAGCTTTTATTGGTCTGACTGCTGGAGCAATTGGTGCTTGTGTTGGTAGTCCTGCTGATTTGGCACTCATCAGAATGCAAGCTGATTCCACCCTACCAGCTGCACAAAGGCGTAACTACAAGAATGCTTTCCATGCGCTCTACCGTATTACCGCTGATGAGGGTGTCCTTGCACTTTGGAAGGGTGCTGGCCCAACTGTTGTGAGAGCTATGGCACTGAACATGGGTATGCTTGCTTCCTATGACCAGAGTGTTGAGCTATTTAGGGACAAATTTGGCGCAGGAGAAATTGCTACTGTCGTTGGTAAGATTCTAGTGCCTGGTATCCTTGTGCGTTTTGTGCCATGTTACTGAAATTCAATGCCCACTTTCGTTTCTAACACAATTGACATTACATGTATGAGATTTTACCCGAAATCTTTCGATGCTAGATGCTACTCATTTTATAATACCTGTTCCTGTAAATCCGTTTCTATACGTAGCCATGTTAGGCCTGTCAGTTTCCTGATGCAATCATGGAATTTGATTACAGGAGCCAGTGCTGTTTCTGGATTCTTCGCCTCAGCATGCAGTTTGCCCTTTGACTATGTGAAGACACAGATTCAGAAGATGCAACCTGATGCCAATGGCAAGTACCCGTACACAGGGTCCTTGGACTGTGCCATGAAGACCTTCAAGAGCGGTGGCCCATTCAAGTTCTACACTGGCTTCCCAGTGTACTGTGTCAGGATTGCGCCCCATGTCATGGTATACTCATCGAGGCTCAGTGACAAAGGCTTGGCTTGTCAATTCTCTGTTGGACTTTCATTTTTAGCTTCTGGTCTGTTGACGGTATACTCATCGAGTGACAATGTTTGTGCAGATGACCTGGATTTTCTTGAATCAGATCCAGAAGTTCGAGAAGAAGATTGGCATATAAGGCTGCCTACAGATCAAAATAGGGGCGATCACTCCATGCTATCATAATAACATTCCAGCTGCTTTGACACTCTAGTAGTTGGTTTTGGTAGGACAAGTCTGGAACCATTTTTACCTTAGCTTACATGCCAATTATTGTCGTTGCAATAATCGTATTATTTGTTGTATTGGGGCAAAATTTTTGGGTGGGAATGCTTTTGATGGCTGTGGGACGCAGCCACAAAAGAAGAGGGGATGCTGCCTAGTAGTGCCATTGGATGGAACGGGACCATGCTTTATACAGATATCTTTTTTTTTTGCAGTCAAGCTTCAGCTGAGCCTTTTAAATTACTACTCCGTATTGCATTTGAGTTGTTTTGTAATGTAAATGATGGGAACAGTTTATGGCAATGAATGCTGCGAGTGTGTTCCCAGCAACGTGATTACTGATTACTCCCTCTGCTTTGTGATTGGTATGTAGAATCTGTGTATGTTTGCTTGCCTGACTGCGGATCCAAATGGGTTCCGGTTCCGTTGGGTTATTTTTTTTTTGAACATAGTTCCGTTGGGTTATTGATGTGGTAAGCTGCAGCACATCTGCTGATTCCCAACTCAATCCCGTTAGATGCAGAATCTTGTATGTGCATGTGGTTGCCTGGGTGCCTGACCACCAGTTTTTTCGAATCGCTCGATAAATCAATGATTAATCGAGAAATCGGTTACTGGGATTAGGCATTTCTATTCGATTATTGCGCCTAATCTGATTAATCGAACATGTCTAGTTGTTTGATTAGCTGTGGCATGTGTATGAACTTGAGCTTTAGGCTTCCATCATATTGCAGTTGGTTCCCAATCTCAAGCAAAGAAATCTAGAAACAACAATTACATATTAAGATTAAACCAAATATGTGATTACCTCCTCATTTTTTTTATTACAACTATCTATTCACTACAAAGTATTTACTACATGCTATAAACTACTCCGTATCTTAATATGATTTAACTATATTTGAAACATTGCTCATGTCCCGGGTCGTCTAGTCCAAGTTCGCCTGCGAGCCTGGCCCAAATGAGCTCCCGCGCTTAGCTTACTCAGCCACTCAGGTGGTTAGATGAGCACCTGTGACCTGCGGTCACGCCCATATACCCATGAACATGAAGCAATGCAATTCACACATATCTCTGTCCCCAATAAATCTTTTATATTTTTATTAAAGAGGCAAGATAATACATCTTTTATGACATTTTTATCTCCTGTTGTGTGTTTGTCATAACCCACAACAACCCTTGTAGCTAGTGCAGATCTGATATAGTGATTGATATACACGGATCCAGACTTCTTGGGCCGCAGTTAGATCGTGATCTTCTTATCTATTATTGTGGTAGCACGGGGGAGCTCACGCCAGGCTTGAAAGTCGAAGCACAGCTGCGTTTTGCATTCTGCTGCCTCATTGCCACTGGCACTGGCGCAGTGCCGCCTCCTTCCTCATCAGCCGCGGCGGTTTCAGACCTGCTACAGGCAACAATCAGCAGGCTTGTTCAGAATTGCCTTAAGACTGACACCAATGCAATGCAAGATGCTAATGAGATAATTCGGAATGCAAAAGGTTTCCCGGTTGTGGTTAAAAGCCTCGCTACATCACGTCTTGATTGAACGAGGTGATTGATGATTGGGAATGGTGTTGAAGAACAGGAACACACGTCGCGGCTCCACTAACTTACCCTTGCAGCCGCGAGACTTGAACGGCCTTGTACGGTACGCGCCGGCGAGGGGCATGAACACGCCGGTGCCACCCCCGTTCTGATGATGCCTCGCCGGCAAGAACACGCCGGTGCCGCCGCTCCCGTTATTATTCTGACGCCTCTCCGCCGGCGGCAGGTGGAACGATCGCCGGCGTCGCAAGCATCTTTACGGTCGCAGGACAGACAACCATGCCGTCGTTCTCAATCTTCACGGAACCTGGCGCGACGACATTGTTGGCCGCATTAGCTGGACGCGGTCGGTGTTGCGTTCTCACGCCGGCGAGACCGAGGATGCTGGCGAGATGCGAGGCGAGCCCCTCGATGACCACGGCTTGGCTGCGGCACGCGGTGTCTGCGATGCCGATTTCCGCGATGATCTCCGGCGGCAGAAGCTGGTTGGCAACTCGTTCGAGCTCCTGCGTGCAGTAGCCGGCGGCCATTGTTCAGCGATCGAGAGAGGCGGTGTAGTGGGGGGAGGTGGAAGGCGACGCGTGGTTCCTGGGTGGCGAGTGGAGGAGGAGGAGGAGGTAGAGGTGGCCTTTTTGTACGGCGCTATCGCGTGCGAAGTGGGAACGGGACGCGCGCGCGGGTATTTTTCACACGCTCTTCGTTCCTCTCCCTCCCGCGTTCTCATTTCGGGTAAAAACACACGGTTTAATTATGGGAGCGCTATGTACATGTGGGGCTAATATTGTTTCCTTGGTTTACCGTGGAAAATGTACACATCTGCTACTTCAGAATATGTGTATCGTTAAAATTGCTTTTCGGGATCTCTCTTTGAGAAACTTACACTACACGCACGCACCCTGTTTGACACCGCCTGTAATAATAAGTACGAAGATATTCAAAAGAAAAAAAGAGGCACAAATTGAGCCCAAATGAAAAAGAGAAATGAAAATGAAACAAACAACAACCAACCCAACCGTCGCACCACTATGCAACAACACCACAACGTAGAACGCGCACATCGCCGAGAGCTCTGCCCGCGCTTAGTTGGGCCTTTGACGGGAAGGTCTCAAGTGAAGTGATCAACCATCCCAATCCCTGTGTTTCATACCAGAGCTATAGAGGTTCGTTCGAGGAGATGGACGGATCGGATCAGCGGTGGAGTCGGTCGTCGAGACAGCGGCCTCGACGCGCATCCAAATTATTCAGTTGGAGGCCTTTTCGTTGTGGTTGAAAAGCTGGCTCTGTTGCGCTTGGAGGGCCAACCCTCCTGGAGCTGCGAACCAAGACAGCTAGTAGTAGAAACCGCAATACGAGTACAGTGTGCGGGGGGGCCAGCCGCACGGAGACGGAGCGCATCAAATATGGTTGCGCCGAATGGCCCGTCCGTACGTGCCTCCCGGGAAGCAAAGCGGAGGGTGGTGCGCTGGAGTGGCGTGGCGCCAGCGCGGCCTCCCCGACCGCGACGCGCACGGCCGGCCCACGCCACGTCTCCGCTTTCCCCGCGGGCGACGCGTCCGCCGGGCCCATCACGCCGCGGGGCCCGCAGGCCGATGGCCCGCGCGAGCTACGCGGGGGCATGTCCTGGGATATGGTGGGAGGTGGATGGGATCGCCGGATGGGCCTCGCTGTCCTCCGGCACGGCAGGGACGGCCGACCCGTCTGACTGGCCACGCCAGCTGATTCCTTTGCGGCCTGCGACACGCGGCGCCCGCCCCGGCCGTGGGTTTCGCGAGCTACTGCCTTCAAGCGGACACGCGGCGTCAGGCTCCTGCGACAGCCGGAACGGACCGGGCCCACCCGCCGGTCTGTGACGTCCGACTCCAACTCCGAGCGCCGCGCCGGGAGGGTTTATGCGGATGCTGTGGGCGTGGTTTGCATGGCTCAAAATGGGGTCTTCATTTGCTTCGATTTGGTGGTGCTCGCCACCCTGCTGCTACAGTTGACATGAAGCGTCAACATCTTTCTACCTTTCAGAATTACAGGTTGCAGGAGTCCTCTGCATCTTTCCACCAGCCCAGATCGATCTTTTGACAGCCTTCCCAATTGATTGATTACCTGATTCTGATTGCAATCAGTAAGTCGAACCTGCTGCCCCCTCTCCGATTACCACTGCTCTGCCTCTGGACAAGGAAAACAGCTCGCAGTTACAAAACTTAAAATCCAAGCAGTGAACACAGATACCCACCACTCGGACGAGTCGGCCGCCCTGTTCGTTTGGCTGGTTGCTGGTGGCTGACGCTGGTTTTTGCTGAGAAAAAAACACTGGTGGCTGGCGCTGGTTTTTACTGAGAGAAAAACACTGTTGACTCGCTGGAAACAATCCAAACGAACATGCGAGCAACGGAAGACGCATCGATTGGGTACGCAACAAGATATCACAACAGTGCATTGTATCCAACGCTGAAACGCAGGTTGGTAACTGTCGGAGATACGGAACAGTGTCATACACTACACGCATGACGCATAGTTGTTGACGCAAAATCGGCTTCTCACGCCAAGCACACAGCAAGCCGAATCAGCTGGCTTTACACGTGCCCGATCGTCTGAATCCTGTAAGCGTGCCAGTCAATTTCAAAGGAAGAAAAAATGTTTAGATATAAAACCTGGAACATGCCGGATGATACCAGACAGTTCCATCTCTACGGCTTGCAAGGCCAATCTTGATCGGCATATAGCTATGAACAAGCTATCTGTCGGCAACACAGGCACTCACAACACTTTTTTCACTTGTCATCAAGCCGATAAGCTATATGGTAGAGTGGGGATACAAGGTTCTATATCCTAACGGAACATGCCAACCTCAAAGTCTAACACCAGCAAGGATTAAGTATCTGACACTCAATAGAACATTTAGTTCTAACAAAGCTGCAGAAGAACTTGGCTACAAACCTATTGTGACACTCATGGTTCTAAACTTCAACTCTTTTGGCCTACCATTTTTTTACTATCGATGCTCCTTTTATTTGAACTACTCACGCCTTTCTATAACTTATGTTCCAGGATGGCCTGAAGATAGCAGTAAAATCTTATATTCAGTTGAAAAACAAAGAGAGCTCTAATCCACCGGATGATTAGTTCTAAAACGACCCAAAAACCTGCATCTACCGCATGATACCCGGCTCTGTCAAGATCCATACAAAACCAACGAGTTTGAACCCGCGACACGTGGCAATCTAGATTGGTTTGAATTCGGCTATGTAAGGTAACATGGTCATGTCTTGCGATGAATCAAAACCGAACCTAACCAATCTAGACTGGGCAAAAAGAGTGTTATATGAATTAAACATAAAGTAAAACCCAAATAACACAAGGTAACTTAATGAATCTATTAGATCTTTGCCAAAATCTAATAGAGCCGATAACTCGCTTCAAGCTAAACCTTAGCCTACCGCATGACTCATGATTTAACAAAGAAGCCTTCTCATACCAAGCTTAAATCCACCGCATGATACTAAGCACGGTAACAAGACTACTTGCATCATAATCTAAATCCACCGCATGATACTAGACATGATACAAGGTTGCCGGTACTTACGGAGGTCGACGGATCGATGGTTCCTCTCGAAGATTTCGACGACACGACTAAAGGACTCGAAAAGGTGGCGCAAGGCCGGTTTGTTGTATGATTGTTCGATCCCTATTACAATCACCATGGGTTCATATTTATACCCTGGTTTTGACACGATTCCTACTCGATTACGATTACAAAACGTTTGTTTCCAAAGAAATACGTCTAAAATGCCGTATTCATCTTGTATTCTTCATCAGATCGGCATCTTCCTTACTTGATCCACGTCATCACGCGTTCCCGAATGCTTTCCATAGAGCAGCTCCTTGCCGAATCGGCGATGGACTCCCGACCGCAGAATGCCTTTGCCGAACGCCCTTGAAGACAAGCTTTCCTTTCCGAACGATATCTTTTACCAATTCCGGCCCACATGTCAGTCTCTTCCTGGTGCCAAATTTTGGTGTTAACACATGCCCCTTCAATTTCGGGATAAAAGATATTTTATCTCGAAATTGACCATAGATACTCAACGTCTCCAGGTTACTCTAACTCAATCCCCGCTTTTCCTCTCTGAAATCTTCGAAGCTTCGTTCAGATCATCGACTTTTTCAAGCTTCGATCTTCAAATTGCGGACTAAGATCAAATCCTCTGAACAAACTTTATCCCTTCTAAATACATTTGGCATTCTTTGTTATCACGTGTCTCCTTTTTGCAAGTCAGCTCCATCTATTATGTTCTCTCTCGAGCGAAGTCCAGCGGCATCATCACTTTACCGATTCTTCATTACTGACCGGCCTCTTGCTTATTTTGCCGAATGCCCTTTCGTCTTCTTATTGGGTCCACTTGTCATCTTCAGTGCTTTGGAAACATACGCGCGTCATAATTGCTTCATCTGCCGATTCACCTTCCAACGCACTCCTTGATGGTCCTTTTAAACTGCCTCCTCACTCTGTTTCGGCCAACGTTTTTCCAGACTGCCTTGTTATAGTCTTAGAGCCCAAAGAACACCCTTTCCTCCTCTTATTCATCATCCGATCCAGCCTAGAAAATGTCCTCTGTGGGCAGCAGGCAAAATTCCGAGCTCGGTGCATCTAGCACCTCTAAGAGGAGGTTATTTCCTTCTTATTCCATTTTATGATAATGCAATCACTCTTATCTTGTTTGCCCTTACACAGGAGAATCGATGATGATCTTCCAGAAGACCTGATTCATCAGGTTGTCAACTTTCAACTTATCCCGGAAGATAAGAATCGGGAGATTGATCGAATTTCCAGGGAACGTGACATTGCTCGGAAGCGAGATGCTGGTGAGTATCTTCTTATTCCTGATCTTGTTTTTCCTTCTTGCTTTTGCTCACTCTTTCTTTTTAGCTTTGGAAAAACAGCTTCAGACTCTGGAAGCCCTGTTGTGTGTTTGTCATAACCCACAACAACCCTTGTAGCTAGTGCAGATCTGATATAGTGATTGATATACACGGATCCAGACTTCTTGGGCCGCAGTTAGATCGTGATCTTCTTATCTATTATTGTGGTAGCACGGGGGAGCTCACGCCAGGCTTGAAAGTCGAAGCACAGCTGCGTTTTGCATTCTGCTGCCTCATTGCCACTGGCACTGGCGCAGTGCCGCCTCCTTCCTCATCAGCCGCGGCGGTTTCAGACCTGCTACAGGCAACAATCAGCAGGCTTGTTCAGAATTGCCTTAAGACTGACACCAATGCAATGCAAGATGCTAATGAGATAATTCGGAATGCAAAAGGTTTCCCGGTTGTGGTTAAAAGCCTCGCTACATCACGTCTTGATTGAACGAGGTGATTGATGATTGGGAATGGTGTTGAAGAACAGGAACACACGTCGCGGCTCCACTAACTTACCCTTGCAGCCGCGAGACTTGAACGGCCTTGTACGGTACGCGCCGGCGAGGGGCATGAACACGCCGGTGCCACCCCCGTTCTGATGATGCCTCGCCGGCAAGAACACGCCGGTGCCGCCGCTCCCGTTATTATTCTGACGCCTCTCCGCCGGCGGCAGGTGGAACGATCGCCGGCGTCGCAAGCATCTTTACGGTCGCAGGACAGACAACCATGCCGTCGTTCTCAATCTTCACGGAACCTGGCGCGACGACATTGTTGGCCGCATTAGCTGGACGCGGTCGGTGTTGCGTTCTCACGCCGGCGAGACCGAGGATGCTGGCGAGATGCGAGGCGAGCCCCTCGATGACCACGGCTTGGCTGCGGCACGCGGTGTCTCTGTAGGTGTTTCATTATTCCTCTGCCTTAAGCTGGTCAAATCAACCAACTTTTTCTCGGTACTGCCAATGTAGTAATGAGCATGGAATTTCTGTTCCAGGTCCTTCCAAGTACAGATCGACTGAGCAGGCAAAGAAGCAAACCACGTAAAAGCTGGGCCCGTCAGTGACAAAGGAAAGTATCTAATTCTGAAAGCCTCATCTGCCGAAGCCTCTCCAAGCTGCATCAGATATCGAGCTATATGTTCCACAGTACTTGTATCATCTTGTCCTGAAAATTTAGTAAACTCTGTAGGCACCTTGACTCTATTCGGCAATGATACCCTTTGGTACCATTCAGGGAAAGGAGACGAGTACATGTATCCCTGATTTTTAGGCTTCAGACCGAATTGATTTTGCAATACATCGGTCATTTTTTGCACCATGAGGTCAATATTGGTATCTTGATTCCCTGGTTTTCCAGCAAGCATACCTGCAGTACCAACATATCCAGGATTCGGGAGAGCGTCGATAGCATTGTAATCCATAAATTCTGAATATCCGTTTCCATATAAATCCCTCTGCAGTCTGTTGTTCAAGGGAGATATCTTGTAAGCAGAAGCAGGCGGATTCCCTGTGGTGCCGAATGCCATATCACCGTATGTGCGAGTTTTCGGCAGTGCAAGCTGAGGATCTTGCCGAATCGGTTGTCCATTTATATCTTTAACACCAGAACCTCCAGTTTCATCAGCATTTCCTTTACCACAGCTTGTTTGTTCAACATCAATTGTGCCATTAACCCAAATTGTTCGGCGTCATCTATATCGGGCAATACCTCTTCCTGTACAATTTGGTTAGCTGGAGCCATGAATTCATTCGGCAAGAAACATACCATGCATGTAGGAGCCGAATGACTATGTTCGTCAGGCCTGTCTTTTGGGAGCCATATCGATTTCATCCTAGGTCTTGCTTGCTTTAATTCTTGATTCCTCAGGCGTTGAACTCTTCTCTTCTGACTCCTTCTTAAACCAGGTGGACACCACTGTCCTTTTTGCCAAACATACTCACGATCTTCTTCCTCATGATCAATCCTTCTGCAATCAGCATGTCTCTTTCTTGGTTGATCATCAAAACGCCGATCATCACTAAGATGCACCCTACCAATTCTTTCATGGACAGATCGGCGATTGACAGTTCCCTGCCTATATTCATCATACCTATTATTGCATTCAGGACAATTATTCCATGTGGGAAGGTATCTTCTTATTCCTGATCTTGTTTTTCCTTTTTGCTTTTGCTCACTCTTTCTTTTTAGCTCTGGAAAAACAGCTTCAGACTCTGGAAGCCGCCGTCGCCAGGCTTGCCCTTACGGCCAATGCAACAGGCAGGACGGCCTTGGATCGGGTGAACAATATCAACCAGATCCTTCCTGATATCTCCAGGGCCGGTATGGGTTATGGTGCAGCACTTGCCTTCAACGCCGTGCGGATTCATTCCGGCGTTGATTACAGTAGATTCGACGTTTGTGAGCGGGGCCTGGAGCGTGAAGTAGAGCATTCCGTGGACACTGCCGAACGCACAGCATCAGCATGACGTGATATCGGTCTTTAAGTAAGCAGAGGAAGCAGAGTGCATCCGTGACCGAATAACGAATACATGCATGATATGAAAATAAGTAAAGGGTGAAACATGATCATAAATTCGCAGTAAACAAAGAATGCATAGGCCGTTTCAATCTTCCCTTTTCTCCAGATGGAACAGCATTTACCATATTAACTGAGAACCCGATCATATTCTGAGGGAAAGGGTTACTGTCCAGTTTCATTTTGTTGTCGAATTTCAAATGTCCTTCCTGGATAGCTTTCTGAATCTTCATCCTAAAGACTCTGCATTCATTAATGGAATGAGAATTTCTATCATGAAACCCACAGTACCTCTTATCTTTCACTCCATCAGGCCGAAGCATGGAGTGCCCTTCTGGCAATTTGATTCGGCCTTCTTTCACCAGGAACTCAAACAATTTGTCTGCCTTAGTCACATCAAAATCATATGTTCCCTTCATCTGCTTGATCCACCTTTGAGCCATTGTTTTGCATCTATTAATCTTTCAATCTCCTTTTTCACATCGGCCAACACTTCTTCCTTGTAGATTTTTCGGGGTGGTTGCTTGTAAGGCCTGTAACCAGGTTTGATCGGCAACCGATGCTCAACAATTGAACGGTCTAGACCGGGCATCTCCGAATAATCCCAAGCAAAGCAGTCCTTGTATTCTTTTAACAATGTTACCAACTTTTCTTTGAAAACCGAACTCAAGTTAGCACTGATAAATGTCGGCCTTGGCTTGTCACCATCTCCAATGTCCACTTCTTCCAATTTATCGGCCGACACAAATCCACGTCCTAATTTTCCATCAGTTCCATCAATTGGGTTTTCCATCAAAAATTACTATGAGAGCCGACTGCTTCGATCGGCTGTTGATCACTGCTGGCTGGTGCAACAGGACCTTCTCCCCAGTCTTTGCCTGAGAAACAATCTATGCCTTGATATTCCCAAAAAGCTGGTTCCATATTTGCCACGCTTATTGAATCATCTGCTTGGACAATCTCCACCTCATCATCTATCCACTGAATGAGCTGTTGATGCATGGTTGATGGGATACAGCAATTTGCATGAATCCAATCTCTTCCAAGCAGCAAACTATATGCCCCTTTGCCCTCAATGACAAAGAAAGTTGTGAGCAGCACTTTGGATCCAATCATCAGTTCTACATGAACACAGCCTTTGGTGTCTGAAGGATTTCCAGCAAAATCATTTAGAATTATGCTCGTTGGTGTTAAATCTCCAGGGCCCATGCCAAGCTTCCTAAATGTAGTATATGGCATCACATTCACAGCAGCTCCACCATCGACGAACATCTTGGTTAAAGGCTTCCCATTGACAAATCCTTTCAAATATAATGGCTTCATATGTCGATTCTGGATTGGCTTTTCAAAGACAGCTTGCTTATTGAGCATCAATTGTGCCATTAGCTGTTCGACTTCATCTACCTCTGACAACGCTTCCTCCTGCACAACTTGATCAGTGGGAGCCATAAATTCATTCGGCAAAAAGCATACCATGCATGTAGGAGCCGAATGACCATCTTCTTCAGGCTTGTCCTTTCGACGCCATATTGATTTCATCTTAGGCCTTGCTTGCTTTAATTCTTGATTCCTCAAACGTTGTACTCTTCTCTTTTGGCTTTTCCTCAAGCCAGGTGGACACCATTGTCCTTCTTGCCAAACATAAGCATGATCTTCTTCTTCTTCATGATCAACCCACCTGTAATCAGCATGCCTCTTTCTTGGTTGATCATTAAAACGCCGATCATCACTAGGATGCATCCTGCCAATTCTTTCATGGACAGATCGGCGATTGACAGTTTCCTGCCTATATTCATCATGCCTATCATTGCATTCAGGATAATTATTCCATGTGGGAAGCTTCAAACCTTCGTTCCAACAGTGTCTGAAGAATGCACACCCCCAATGCGCACGTTCCTGCTCTCGAGCATACTCTTCTTGTTCCTCCCTATATCTTTCTTCCTCGTATCTCCTCTTCTCCTCTTCACGTCTATGCCTTTGGTAACGCTCCTTTTCTTGCTGACGTTTCCATTTGTTAAGGAGGATACGTGTAGTGACTCTAGGCTTGGAGGATTTCCCAATTTCAAATTGATCATTCGGGAAGCGAGAGTCTTTTTTGCGAATCTGTTCAATTGTGACTTGCCGAGTAGGATCAACTGAGCCATTTTGTTTTGCCTTCTCTGAAGTTAAAACTTTCATCTTCCCCTTTTCTTCAGGTGCAACAGCATTCACCATGTTGATTGAAAACCCAATCATATTCTGAGGGAAGGGATTGCTATCCAATTTCATTCTGTTGTCAAACTTCAGGTGCCCCTCTTGAATAGCCTTTTGAATCCTCATTCTGAAGATCCTGCATTCATTAATGGAATGAGAATTTCTGTCATGAAATCCACAATACTTCTTGTCTTTCACTCCTTCAGGCCGAAGCATAGAATGCCCCTCTGGTAATTTGATTCGGCCTTCTTTCACAAGGAAATCAAATAATTTGTCCGCCTTAGTCACATCAAAATCATATGTGCCCTTGGTCTGTTTAATCCACTTCTGATTCACTGCAATCGGCTCTTTGCCCCACACTATTTCTGTTGCAGCTACTTCTTCATTGTCCTCATACTCATCTTCTTGATCTGCTCTTTCGAGGAATTGGTTGTAAATATCGGCTACATCATTTTGCTTGGTAAATCTACCATCTTTCTTGAGGCCATATGCTTGGTTACTCATCAATGTCAATTTCTTTGACAACTGACTCAGATCTTCAAACTCCATACCGAACAGCTTTTCACGAATTGCAGGTAGCATCCCAGTCACAGCCATACTAGCCAACTGATCATCTGGAATATTTAGAGAAAAGCACATATTCTTTGTTTCCCTGAATCTTCTGAGGAATTCTGTTGGTGTTTCATTAAATCTTTGCCTCATGCTAGTCAAATCAACCAATTTCTTCTCAGTGCTGCCAGTGTAGTAATGAGCATGAAATTTCTGCTCCAGATCCTTCCAGGTGCAAATTGACTGAGCGGGCAAAGAGGCAAACCATGTAAATGCTGAACCTGTCAATGACAAAGGAAAGTATCTAATTCTAAAAGCTTCATCTGCTGATGCCTTACCAAGCTGCATCAAATAACGCGCTATGTGCTCCACAGTACTAGTGTCATATTATCCTGAGAATTTAGTAAATTATGTAGGCACTTTAACCCTGTTAGGCAATGACACCCTTTGATACCACTCTGGGAAAGGCGATGAGTACATGTACCCTTGATTTTTAGGCTTTAGACCGAACTGATTCTGCAATACATCGGTCATTTTCTGTACCATGAGATCAACATTGGTGTCTTGATTCCCTGGCCTTCCAGCAGGTATTCCTCCAGCACCATGATATCCAGGATTTGGTAGAGCATCAATAGCATTGTAATCCATGAACTCTGAGTATCCATTCCCATACATATCTCTTTGCATGAGAAACAATCTATGCCTTGATACTCCCAAAAAGCTGGTTCCATATTTGCCACACTTATTGAATCGTCTGCTTGGACAATTTCCACCTCATCATCTATCCACTGAATGAGTTGTTGATGCATGGTGGATGGGATACAGCAATTTGCATGGATCCAATCTCTTCCAAGCAGCAAACTATCTATGAATGATATGCTCCTTGACAAAGCTAACCATTGCATGGTTGATGGGATACAGCAATTTGCATGAATCCAATCTCTTCCAAGCAGCAAACTATATGCCCCTTTGCCCTCAATGACAAAGAAAGTTGTGAGCAGCACTTTGGATCCAATCATCAGTTCTACATGAACACAGCCTTTGGTGTCTGAAGGATTTCCAGCAAAATCATTTAGAATTATGCTCGTTGGTGTTAAATCTCCAGGGCCCATGCCAAGCTTCCTAAATGTAGTATATGGCATCACATTCACAGCAGCTCCACCATCGACGAACATCTTGGTTAAAGGCTTCCCATTGACAAATCCTTTCAAATATAATGGCTTCATATGTCGATTCTGGATTGGCTTTTCAAAGACAGCTTGCTTATTGAGCATCAATTGTGCCATTAGCTGTTCGACTTCATCTACCTCTGACAACGCTTCCTCCTGCACAACTTGATCAGTGGGAGCCATAAATTCATTCGGCAAAAAGCATACCATGCATGTAGGAGCCGAATGACCATCTTCTTCAGGCTTGTCCTTTCGACGCCATATTGATTTCATCTTAGGCCTTGCTTGCTTTAATTCTTGATTCCTCAAACGTTGTACTCTTCTCTTTTGGCTTTTCCTCAAGCCAGGTGGACACCATTGTCCTTCTTGCCAAACATAAGCATGATCTTCTTCTTCTTCATGATCAACCCACCTGTAATCAGCATGCCTCTTTCTTGGTTGATCATTAAAACGCCGATCATCACTAGGATGCATCCTGCCAATTCTTTCATGGACAGATCGGCGATTGACAGTTTCCTGCCTATATTCATCATACCTATCATTGCATTCAGGACAATTATTCCATGTGGGAAGCTTCAAACCTTCGTTCCAACAGTGTCTGAAGAATGCACACCCCCAATGCGCACGTTCCTGCTCTCGAGCATACTCTTCTTGTTCCTCCCTATATCTTTCTTCCTCGTATCTCCTCTTCTCCTCTTCACGTCTATGCCTTTGGTAACGCTCCTTTTCTTGCTGACGTTTCCATTTGTTAAGGAGGATACGTGTAGTGACTCTAGGCTTGGAGGATTTCCCAATTTCAAATTGATCATTCGGGAAGCGAGAGTCTTTTTTGCGAATCTGTTCAATTGTGACTTGCCGAGTAGGATCAACTGAGCCACTTTGTTTTGCCTTCTCTGAAGTTAAAACTTTCATCTTCCCCTTTTCTTCAGGTGCAACAGCATTCACCATGTTGATTGAAAACCCAATCATATTCTGAGGGAAGGGATTGCTATCCAATTTCATTCTGTTGTCAAACTTCAGGTGCCCCTCTTGAATAGCCTTTTGAATCCTCATTCTGAAGATCCTGCATTCATTAATGGAATGAGAATTTCTGTCATGAAATCCACAATACTTCTTGTCTTTCACTCCTTCAGGCCGAAGCATAGAATGCCCCTCTGGTAATTTGATTCGGCCTTCTTTCACAAGGAAATCAAATAATTTGTCCGCCTTAGTCACATCAAAATCATATGTGCCCTTGGTCTGTTTAATCCACTTCTGATTCACTGCAATCGGCTCTTTGCCCCACACTATTTCTGTTGCAGCTACTTCTTCATTGTCCTCATACTCATCTTCTTGATCTGCTCTTTCGAGGAATTGGTTGTAAATATCGGCTACATCATTTTGCTTGGCAAATCTACCATCTTTCTTGAGGCCATATGCTTGGTTACTCATCAATGTCAATTTCTTTGACAACTGACTCAGATCTTCAAACTCCATACCGAACAGCTTTTCACGAATTGCAGGTAGCATCCCAGTCACAGCCATACTAGCCAACTGATCATCTGGAATATTTAGAGAAAAGCACATATTCTTTGTCTCCCTGAATCTTCTGAGGAATTCTGTGGGTGTTTCATTAAATCTTTGCCTCATGCTAGTCAAATCAACCAATTTCTTCTCAGTGCTGCCAGTGTAGTAATGAGCATGGAATTTCTTTTCTAGGTCCTTCCAAGTGCAAATTGACTGAGCAGGTAATGAAGCAAACCATCTGAAAGCTGGACCTGTTAATGACAATGGGAAGTATCTTATTCTGAAAGCCTCATCTGCTGAAGCCTCACCAAGTTGCATCAAATACCGTGCTATATGCTCCACAGTACTAGTGTCATCCTGTCCTGAAAATTTAGTAAATTCTGTAGGCACTTTAACTCTGTTAGGCAATGACACCCTTTGATACCATTCTGGGAAAGGCGATGAGTACATGTATCCCTGATTTTTAGGCTTCAGACCGAACTGATTTTGCAATACATCGGTCATTTTTTGTACCATGATATCAACATTGGTATCTTGATTCTCTGGCCTTCCAGTAGGCATTCCTGCAGCACCATGATATCCAGGATTGGGTAGAGCATCAATAGCATTATAATCCATGAATTCTGAATATCCATTCCCATATATATCCCTTTGCAGCCTGTTTCTTAAAGGAGATATTTTGTAAGTAGATGCAGGTGGATTTACTGTGGTACCGAATGCCGCTTCACCAAATGTGCGAGGTTTTGGTACTGCTTGCTGAGGATCCTGCTGAATTGGGCGACCATTCGTATCTTTAGTCCCAGAAGCTCCAGTTTCTCCAACATTGTCTTTTCCATGAGGCTTTTGAGTTGTTGTGTGTGGACTGAAGTACGTTGGTCCACCAGGTGGCACATATTCCTGCTCAAAAGTTTTATCCACGCTCTGACCAAAAATACTGATCATTATCAATCGAAAACTGTTCAAGAATGCAGTATTGTGATTGGTCATTGTTTCTCCCAGAGCCTTGTACAACAAGCAAGAAAAATGCTCTCTTTCTTCATCTGAGCTCATGTCTGACTGTCCAGGCAGCAAGACTCTTGGCAGTTCTGTCTTGAGAAAAGGTGCACCACTCCTGTTTTTGCCGAAAGACAGCAAGCACTTTTTAGTGAACTGCTCTACAGCAGCTTTCACCATCTGTTGTTGCTCTTCAGTCAGTTCTTCAAGAGTGACATCCAACAATTCTTTTAATTCAGAGTGACTCTAGGCTTGGAGGATTTCCCAATTTCAAATTGATCATTCGGGAAGCGAGAGTCTTTTTTGCGAATCTGTTCAATTGTGACTTGCCGAGTAGGATCAACTGAGCCACTTTGTTTTGCCTTCTCTGAAGTTAAAACTTTCATCTTCCCCTTTTCTTCAGGTGCAACAGCATTCACCATGTTGATTGAAAACCCAATCATATTCTGAGGGAAGGGATTGCTATCCAATTTCATTCTGTTGTCAAACTTCAGGTGCCCCTCTTGAATAGCTTACTATATCTTCCAATGCCATAAAAATCTGATTGTATCCTGCATTACCATCCATGAAACTGAGCACTTTGTATCCAGCAGCAGCATCAACCAACGAATCAGCAATAGGCATTGAATATCCATCCATGGGTGTAGCCTTGTTTAGATCTCTAAAATCTATGCAAACCCTCATTTTTCCATTTTTCTTATAGACAGGAACGATATTAGAGATCCAATCCACGTATTTACATGGCCGAATGAAATTTGCATCTAGTAATCTTTCAATCTCCTTTTTCACATCGGCCAACACTTCTTCCTTGTAGATTTTTCGGGGTGGTTGCTTGTAAGGCCTGTAACCAAGTTTAATCGGCAACCGATGTTCCACAATAGAACGGTCTAGACCGGGCATCTCCGAATAATCCCAAGCAAAGCAGTTCT
>OAMR01000002.1:4667075-4700498 GCA_900205405.1 Echinochloa crus-galli | reverse complement strand
AAATACCAAACGTTTCTTTACAAAATGACCATTTTAGTAATGTTTACCCACAACAACTATGATTTTGATGTTTGTAAACTTCAGCTGCGTGGAGCACTAGATAAATAAATAGAAAGTTATCATTTTTTTAGCCAGATGTGAAACAATACGATAGCATATATTCTCTCAATAGCGTGGCACAAAAAGCAGAGGAGCGCTTGATTGGGAGATGTGAGACACAAAGAGCACGTGCCGAATTGCGCCAAAGGTTTGACAGCGGAAACTTTCTCCGCTGTCCCCGCCCCCACCAAAAGATGATGGAAAATCAGAGTAGAACAAATGGAACCCTTGCGCCATAGATTGTGCGATCCAGTGTCCTATCGTTCGTCCATCAGTTTGTGGATGAACATCGGAACGCAGAGAAGTTCCAAAAACAAAATTCCAACTGCATGCAGAACAGGGAAGAAATGGACAGCAAAAGAAGCGGTCACGTTCTAGTACATTTGTTTAGGCTGTGTGTGATACATGCACCTGACCGGTCATGACTCATCAGTCATCACATGGCTGATGGCACCACCAAGGGGCAGAGGCAGAGGCTGATCCATCTCCTGTTCCCGGCCGGCAGATCAAGCGCAGGCAGGCGTAGTACGTGTCCCTTTGCTTATTGCTTAGTCACTGTTCTTATCCCATCCCTCTTTCCGTCACCTTTTGTTGTTATAGTTAAAGGGTGTGTTTGTTTTCCATCAAATCACCAAACTTTTTAAAATTCTCTCTCCAAACTTCATTATTCACCTATCACATCAAATCTCTCTACTTATACATGGAACACTAAACGTGGGTAATACATAATTCTGATGTACACGACGAGACGAATCTTTTGAGCCTATTACATCATGTATGATAATGTTTACCATAAACAAACGAAAAGTGCTACAATACGCTACAGTGTCGGATGTAACATTTTTACCAAACTTTTCCTCTTCCGGAACTAAACACACCCTAAGCCGGAATGAACGTAAAAACTTTGAGCTGGCCGACCCGACTTATGCAATTCCTGAGCATCAATCAGCTTTTCGCCAGATTATCTGCTCGAGCAGGGTCGTTAGAATTTGCGTCACGTGCTTTGCGCGTCGGAGTCCGCGGTGCACGTGTGCAGCAGCATCCTACACCTGTCGCTCCCGCGCGTGTCCTACACCGAGCTGGCGTAGGCTGCACCTTTCTTTCCGTTGTTCCTGCTGACTGCAACCATCCGTCAACTATTTTCCATCGTGCTCAACGTGTCCTACTGCTCCTGGTGTCATCTCGATTCGTCTCACTTTTCTTCTGCTATCCATGGCTGTAGCTGTTGACTGACTAATTACAGTAATTTGTTGGTGCAGTGTGGTTCTTGACGAGTACATCGCGGCGGTGCGGCGGATGGCGTGCACGGTGCTGGAGCTGATGGCGGAAGGTCTGGGGCTGGAGGACGGCGGCGTGTTCGCGAGGCTGGTGCTGGACGGCGACAGCGACTCGATGCTGAGGGTGAACCACTACCCGCCGGCGCCGGCGATGGGGAGGACCGCCACGGGCTTCGGCGAGCACACAGACCCGCAGCTCATCTCCGTGCTCCGCTCCAACGCCACCTCCGGCCTCGAGATCGAGCTCCGCGACGGCACCTGGGTCGCCGTCCCCTCCGACACCCAATCCTTCTTCGTCAACGTCGGCGACGCACTCCAGGTACAGCCTCTTTTTGCCACGTTTTTGTGATTTTCGAAAACCACGGTTTTTATATTGCATAGAAAGATGTCGGGTTCACTCTGATTTTGACACCGACACGTCATGTCATGATCCAGTAAACACGTGCTAATGCATGCATGTTCAGGTGCTGACGAACGGGCGGTTCCGGAGCGTGCGGCACCGGGTGACGGTGAGCAGCGCGCGCCCGAGGGTGTCGGTCATCTTCTTCGGCGGACCGCCGCCGCGGGAGCGCCTCGCGCCGCTGCCGGGCCTCGTCGACAGAGAGGGGGGCCGCCGCCGCTACAGGGAATTCACATGGAGGGAGTACAAGACGTCGGCGCACCGGACCAAGCTCGCCGACAACCGCCTCGGCCACTTCGAGTTCGAAACGGCGGCGGCGCCGCCGACGGCCGCCGCCGCCACCAGCTGCGGCTAGATGTTCATCGGCGGCGAACTTTTGTGGCTGTGTAGTAACTAGTGTAGGGATGTTGTTTTCTTGTGTTGTGTGGGTTATATATAGCTTGACCATACGTCTGGTGCCCCTGTTCTTGTAGGAACGAAAGCACAGTCAGGGGCCAGTGATGGATGACCAGTGTGTGGCCGGCCATGGGACCATGATGTCAAGCGTGTAACGGGGAAGTGGCGAGACGAAAGGATAGAAATGTTACCTCACGTTTCAGCTTACTACGCCCAGGACGCTAAAAGGCTGAAAAACCTGTGAACGGTAAAAGGGGTAAACCCTGTGAAATGCAAGCAGCGGTGAACTGTAAAAGGGGAAAAAAACCTGTGAACTGTAAATTTCATTCAGAACTGAATGCTAGCTGTGCTACACGCCCTGTTTAGTTCCTGGTCAAATCATCAAACTTTCAAAAATTCTTTCTCCAAACTTTACTATTCACCTATCACATCAAATCTCTCTCCTCATGCATTGAGTACTAAACGTAAATCTCTCTCCTCATGCATGGAGTACTAAACGTGGGTAAATAAAAAAACTAGTTGCATGGTTTTGATGTACACGATGAGACGAATCTTTTGAGCCTAGTTAGATCATGATAGGACAATGTTTACCACAAACAAATAAAAAGTCCTACAATGTCCGATGTGACTTTTTCACTTCACTTTTCACCTTTTCTCAGGAACTAAACACCCCCTTTATCACTCGGTGGCTAAAATTTCATTCAGAACTGAAGTCTAAAAGGCAATACTTCACCATTCAGCAATGACCAAGATGTCAGAAATCAGTTGAAGCTAGGCATGTGATTCTAATTACAACTCATGCAGGTACTCTGCAATACACAAAATAACACCAGTAATGGCCCAAGTTGAAATGAACAAAGTATTGGCAACAACCGGAGATGATAAGGGTAGTGCTTGAACTCACCAGTTAGTCATGGAGAATGGGTGGAACATTGAAGGACAAGGATGGATAACACATGATCATACAATTCTAGACAAAATCTTGGTGTAACAGCCAACTGATTTCAAAATTTGAAGTTAGATTGTACAGAGTATAAAAGATATATGGCCTTCCTATGAATACAACTGAAAATCCAAAATCCTCAAAATCAAGCATGGCGATTCCATGATCACGAGCCTGCCCCTCCAAGAATGATTCTTATGTTGCTTCAAGCTCATGTAAGGGATTCTCACTCCTCCGACTATGTTGTCAAGTATATTTCTCATATATCTGTTACTTCTCTCAGCATGATCATACAACAGTTATACACTTAGAACTATACAGAATGTGAAGCCTGTTCCACAGACCGCATGACTGGAAGAGGATGGGCCTCTGTATTGAATACATACTTATCTAGTGGAAGAGTATTGCTTTCGTCAAACAGCAAATACAAGTATTTCAATGTTTCTCCAAGGAAGAAAGTTTCCATTTTATCTCTCCTATGAGGAGGTAGGCTCGTAACATCATCTAATGAAGTGTAACCACCCGAATCGACTTTTGTGTGCTTCTCAAAAGCCTGAAAGATCTGCCAACCCCATTCCCTATACCTGTTTGTGGAAAAAAAGAAGAGAAGGATGAGCAAACAGTGACATAATGCAAACTGAAAAATAGGCAATTCCCTGAAATCTTACTTGGGGTCCTCTGTGATTCTATGCAAAACAAATAGTGATTCCACAGTCTCTGGGCGTAAAAGATTGTGACGGTCAAGTGGTTTTATTATAATATCATTGACATATTTGTTGCTTTTATTACCTCCATCAGGTCCGCCTTCTGGATTACCCTGTAGAGACCACATACCATTACTGAGTTGTATGCAAATCACCATATACATTGGAACATTAGAAAATAAAATGTAATATAGACCAAACTAAGGATTTGGGTACCCACTAACTAAGAAAACCCCTTACCTCAATGTGGAAATAAGCTATTTCAGGAGCAAGACCAGTAGAGGTCACAAAGTACATCTCAACACATGTTTTGGCAAGATCTTCAGCAAGCTGGAGATTTTCAATGTCTTCATCAGTTAACAAATTACTTTCAAGAGCCTTTTGCTTGGTGATACCTTTAGTTGCACCAAGGGCAAGGGTACCAGGAAGAAAACACACCTGCAAAATGAAGACATCACATTGCTAGTTATCAAGGAATGCAGAAAACAATAAAGGGTCACAGAAGCTTGACCAGGGAAAACATCATTATAAGGAATTAAGGATAAATTATTTCTCAATTGAGTGAAAGAGAATATATGTTCAGTGAGAGCTGCATACCAGGTGATCCATTTTAGGACTAAAATCACCATTTCGTCCAAATGGAAGCTCCCCAACAAAGACCAACTCGTTTGGAACAGTTTTCCGAACAAGAAGATGCTTGACCCCTCTCATTGCTTCAGTATACATTTCAAACAGATACTTCAAACTACTGTCACGATTTTCCTCTTGCTGAATCCACACTTTTAGCAGATACTCATAGTAACTGTCACCACGAGATCCTAATCTAATATTCTCACCACTGAATTGACCAGAGGAGGGGCTGCACACAAAAGCAAGAAAAAGAAAATAAAGATTCCCTCCAAATTTGATGCATTTGAACGCAAAACAATAGCAAAAGTAATTTAGTTGCAAAACATTGAACGGTGGAAAAGATGCATACTTGATGTAAATAGGCACCAGACCCTCCACCTTTGGAAGTGTTCTCATATGCTCCAACACCTTCATTGCCTCCTTGTCATACTTTGGATCCCCTGATACTCTGCTGAGGTAACTGAACTCTAGTTGCAATGTTGAAGCCTCTGAGGTACTGCTTAGGCCATCTGGAGCTGCATGTGCAGTGCGATCACGAAGAATTACGTCGCTTAAAGGTATAGCTGTTGGGCTTGATGTAAAAGCCAACAATAACCTGTCTGCTAAATCCTTTGAAACTTCCAAAAGTCGCTCTGGATTAGCCTTTTTATATGATGCTGGTATCCCAGAGTCACCTGTCCCTGCATGATCACCACCACTCAAATGGTATGCACTAAGAAGCCCTCCCAAGACACGGATGGTAGTTTCAAACAAATTAACCTGCCCTTTCTCACTGATTCTTTTCATTAGGTTCTCCTCAATCCACTTCGATGCCTCAGAAACAACGTCATCAGCACCCATTATTATCGCAGTGTCCAAAGAATCCACAATTGTAGCACCTAAACCTCCTAATCCATCAGTGCCTCTATGGCTCAAAGGCATAAGCTCATCATAACCCATTGCATAATTTCGGTAACCAGACCATGCATGTTCAAACGCTTCTTTAACTTTCTTCTGTCTAGATGTCCACTCAGATGGAGACTGCTGAAGAAGAGAATTGTTTTTGTAGATTTCATTTGGTGGGAGGCGTGGGGGAAGCCTTGGTGGTTTTCTCCAAAGTGTGCGAATACTGGGAGCTTTCCTGACATTGTTATTATGTGCTCCTTTTCCATGTAGCTCACCAGATACAAAACCCTCTGGGCTTTTGTGCAGAAATAAGTATAATAAGCCAGAAACCATCAACAGGCTCAAGAATTTACCAACACTGAACTTTCCACAGCGGTACTTGCTGCTGTTGGTAGCCAGGGATTGTAGAAACATCTACATTTGAGAAGTAAAAAACTTTTAGAGGGAATATAATGAGACCATACAGTCTCGAAGACAAGTTCTTTCCTATATGCAAGAAACGGGAAACAATTTTTGTAAAGGCCTAAAGGGATGTTGCTTCATCATTTATAGAGGATACACAAAGATCAGTTCTTCTGAGACATGAAAAATGTAATACTGAAGTTTCCAGAAATGAGGTTATTATGCAATGCAGTACAACATCCTTGATATGAAGCAAGACAAACATCAGCCAAATGTAAAGTACCAAAATGAGCGTTACCACAATTTATAACATCCAAATGAGCGTTACCACTATTTATAATATCCAAATGAGCGTTACTCTCTAAAAACATATTCCAAATTTTGTAGCCAAACATGCTAAAAAAATCGCTGATATATAAGGTAACATGATCTACAAATTGTTCAATCAATGATCTGAGATGTCATCACATTTATTTCTTTAGCTGTATCTGCGCCGCAAGAAATAGGCAGGGTACAAGTGTACAACAAATGTTGAAGTCCATGCCAGAACAAGAGCAGTTGCATGAGGCCATACTGAACTACTTGAACTCTCGAGGTAAACCAAGCCACAAGCTGATGAACATCCACAACCTCCTGATGAAAACAGCCATTTGATCTAGGAAATGACCTCGAGCAGATCGAAACAACCTAGAGCAGCAGCGCCACAGATACCAGAACAACCAACCAGAGCGATCTCAGCAGTGACTACCACAGATCCGATATCACGGAACCCTCATTCCACCCAAAGTCGCAACACCTTCGACCTCCCCAATGACACAAGTACACAGCCAACCAATCGAACCAAATCATTCCCCCACAGGCCACGCACAGCAAGTCAAGTCGCCGCGGCAATCGCCACGAGATCAAACTTGAACCCACAAGTGGAGCTACCTCTAGTCCAGAGGGGACAAAAAAAATCCTCTTTTGGGGGTGCAAACAATGGGGGGCTGGATCGGGAGGGGAGGCGGGGCACCTTGAGGCGAGACCGGTGGCGGAACTTGGCGTTGTTGTAGGCGCCGGAAGCGCCCACATCGCGCATCGAGTAGGGGAGGGGGCCCGAGCCGGCGCTCATCCGCGCGGGAGCGGGGTGGCGCCTCCTAGAAGCTTCTGGAAGGAGGCGGGGTTTGCCTGCGCTGCGTCGCGCGCGCGCGAGATCCGGGGTGGGGGAGAGAGGGGGGAGCTTGACGTGGGGCGGACGCGAGGAGGGAGAAGCCGGTGTGGGTTGGGTTCGATGTCCGGTTCGCCCTTTCCGTTCGTTGACTGTCTTAGTTTTACTTCGAAATAAATCTCGATTTCTAACATGTATCAGGGGGGCACTCCAAGATTTGTACCGTAATACTGTGTGCCGTGCATTATTCTGCCACGACTTATATGACTGATTTTTACGACGGTATATAATTAGCTAAAAACAACAGTTGTATATGTAGTTCGAATAAATCTCGCTTTCGAACATGTATAAATATGTATCTGGGCACTTTAACATTTGATCAATACATTATTCTGCCACTGATTTGTTTGACTGATTTTTACAAGGGTATATAATTAGCTAAAAATGGTGAAGAAGTAATTAGAAACTGATTTGTTTGACTGATTTTTACAAGGGAATATAATTAGCTAAAAATAGTGAAGAAGTAATTAGACATTGTTATATATGTGTTCTTGTCGCATGTTGTTTATAGGGTAGCGACAATAGAAGAAATGACAGAGAAGAGTTATATAAGAATTATTGAATTATTAAAAACACATGTTCATATATACGCGCCCTGTTCGTTTGGCTGGTGGCTGGTGGCTGGCGCTGGTTTTTGCTGAGAGAAAAACACTGCTGGCTGGTTGGTGGCTGGTGGCTGGCGCTGGTTTTCGCTGAGAGAAAAACACTGTTGGCTCGCTGGAAACAATCCAAACGAACAGGGCGCATGTAAGATGGTATGCAGTTTATTTAATGATTGTTAATATAAGATTACATATTTTTTGGGTTTTGTGACGATATGTCTGGCTAAGCAAAGAAATGCCCATACTTTTTTTTTAACTTAGAACCAAGAGCATTGCTATATTATTTAAGAAGTATGCAAGTTCATACATGTGGGTATTACATAAAATTTAAAAGACTCATAACACTCAAAAAAAACTTGGAGAAGTTTGTTAACATGGTAACTAAATAGACTCAGGTTCCCTATGTCCATGCGGTGCAGAGACCGCATGGCCATCTCACGCTTGATCTCCTGCTCAGCTTGAAGAGGCGTCATTAGGTGGTTGTCAAAGACACGCCGGTTGTTTGCTTTGCAAATATTCCAAGCAGTGTATGTTAGAATACCTGCCTTGTTCCTCTTAGATCTTTTGGGAGTTGGACGAGTGAGGAACTCCACTATCTCTATGCCACTTGTTGGTTGTTGTACTAATTTTTAGTCCACACATTGATCTAGTGACATATTTCCTTAGGGAAATACCCATAGTCGTAGTTGCATTTGCGGTTCTATATATTGATTCTCCAATTAATTTTGTGAGTGAACCTAAGAAAATCAATTGATTCCTATGGAATAGAAAATGTAACGTGAAGCTAGTTTAAACATTTAATTGTTCTATTTTTTAGCGTTCATAGGCATTCTCTCTATGTTTCTTAGGATTATAAGTCTAAAAAATATTGACGTTATGTTTTTTCTAATCTTGTCTAAACAATCCCTCCATTTTTGCTCTCAAATAAAATGATCGGTATGGTTAAATTACTTTTTCGCACACTAACTTAGCAAAACGTTTTTACAGTGTAGTGGTAAGCTACTAATTGAGGAAGTCACCAACCAAAGTTTGAACCCTAATGGTTGCAAAAGGAAAAACCCTCGTTGGCAACTCAAAAATAATAATAATAATGGCGCTTGGTCAAGATTTCTTTTTAGCGCAATATAGAAAAACCCTCCTTGGCAACTCAAAAATAATAATAATGGCGCTTGGTCGAGATTCCTTTTTAGCGCAATATATGGTGTGCTCTTTCCCTCGCGGTCGAGTTAGACCTCTAAACAATATATTGAGTGAACCCTTATGGTGTACTTTTAATGTTGAGTTATTAAGATAGTTATGCACGACCTATATTTGATTATTCAAATATATCTTAGCCATTTCTAATGCAAATTTAAATGATGTTTTATGTATATTAAACAGTGCCATACATCATCATCTATACTGATATGACAATATAAATATTAAGAGAGGGAGAGAAGGAGGAAACTGGGCTGTGTGCTCACTACTCAGTTTCAGCAGTTTAGCCTTCCATCAATCAATCAGGCAACAGGTTTAGGGTATGTGTTAAAATGTAATTTTTTTTCAATTGATGAGTCAATCGATTTCGTCCTTTATGTGATCTAGATTTTATTTGATGCGTATCATTTTAAATTTTTCTTTTGCATCTTTTGTATATATGTGTGCCAATTAATTTAGACATAGTGTTTCTAAATTCAAACCATATGTCTTCTACAAATCAATTTAGAAAATATGAAATTAGCATCAGGAACGGGAGAGTTTCAATTTCATCTATCCTGTCTCTAATTCTATATATCGCAATTGTAAGTTGGGTTAGCCTATAAAATTATGAAACAAAGCTCATGTTTCCTTCACCAAACCATATCTCTTTTGCTAACTTGTTATTTTTAGAACCCAAATTATTGGAATGTGGAGTCACCCAACGTCCTGCAATATTTATTATTACCCAGAGTCAACATAAGTTTGACGATGTGAGACTGATCAGGTTAGCACATACTATTAGATTTGACTCTGACGATGTGAGACTGATCAAGTTAGCACATATACTATTAGATTTGACTCATTATTGCTTATTCATGGATTGTAGGTTTGAGCAATTAGGCCAATAGATCTTCTACTGCTCGTTGGAAAATCCATGTCATCCAAAAAAAACTTGTTTTCTTTAAAATTATGATTTTTTTGCATATTTTTCATGTTTACATAGCACTCAATTAATTCACTTCATGGAGCATCATGCAAGATTCATTTCAGTGTTTTATTTTCACCTGTTTCTACGTAATAAAAAGAGAATAACATTATCATACAACACGAACATGACATGAAATAGCGTTACTCGTTTTCTCTTGATTTATTGTTTCCACTCGTGCTATTTGTAACATCCATCCTCCAAGTTACAGCTAAATCATCATCTCCAAATTGCTAAGTTACTTCCCTAACCAACAACCAGAACAACACGACAAAAACATCATAAAGCTACTCCTACCATGCACCTCTGATACACACACTACTACAGCTGCGCCTCCAGGTCCCTTTCCTCGTCGTCCGCCTGCAACCTGTCCTGCGGCGGCGGCACCGCCGTCGACGTGGACGCCCGAGACGTGCCGCCACCGTCCTGCTCCTTCCCGGCGCAGCCCTCGCCGGTGGGCGTCACGACCACCACCTCGCCGCGGCACACGGGGCACGTCGAGTGCTCCCTGAGCCACACGTCGACGCAGCCCCGGTGGAAGACGTCTGGCTAAGCAAAGAAATGCCCATACTTTTTTTTTAACTTAGAACCAAGAGCATTGCTATATTATTTAAGAAGTATGCAAGTTCATACATGTGGGTATTACATAAAATTTAAAAGACTCATAACACTCAAAAAAAACTTGGAGAAGTTTGTTAGAGGGCGGTTGTCGCGACGGCATGGCGGGCGGGGGAGCGTGGGGTGAATAGGACGGAGGAGGCGGTGCATGCACGGGTGCGGGAGCTTTTGAAGGTGTTGGTTGCATGCCATGGCTGGGGGAGTGCGGCCGGTGGAGCGAGCGAGGGAAGTGCGGGCGAGAGGGAAGGAAGCTTTGGGGGTGGGGAGAGGAGAGATACGTTGACCGCCACGACGAACCCCATTTGACAAGAATAGCCTGGTCGTGCCGTGTACGCTTGAGTCTCTTCCTTTCTCCGGTTCTTATTTCAGCTTCAGTTACTGGTTTACTATTTGCATTTCGTTTTGGCAATTAAACAGGGAATCTTGTTTTATTTAGAACATTAAAGGTAGGCAGTATTATTAAGAAGATAGTATTGTCACGTATGGGGTTGGACTACATAGCCCCCAACCTATGAAATGGTCTATATCAACCTATAAAATATACTGAAACATATCATATTATATGTTCACTGTGTAGATATACTACTTTGGAGTTCAACAAAATTAAATTTTTTCATTTTATAATTTTTCTATGATTTACTATGATTTTTCAAAATTACTTTAGAGGGTAATTTGATCGGTTTTGGAAAGTTCAAGGGGGTAATATAAATCGTTTATAGGTTGGGGTGTTATGTAATCCAACCCTCATATGTGAAGGAGTGATTTAGACTTTTTTCTAAGAAAATAGTTCAAGAGGCATGATTGAAGGTTTCAAAATGGTTGGATTTTTCATCCAATAATTTATAGGCACCTGTCATAAAAAAGTTCAAAACATCATTATGCCAACATGTGGACTTCCTATATTATGTGTTTATATTTCTCTCTGAACTGAGAAATTGAATCACGACAATCTTAACATCTAAGAATATATTTTAAATACTTTAAGATTTATAGTTTGCATTGTAAAATAGAATGGTTTAAACTATTTTTGTTTCGTTTGAACTAAGAATAAAAATACCACAATAGCCAAATAAAACAAAGGTTTTTTTTTACAGAAAACAAGGTTAAGCAGAAAGAATAAAACCCTTTTAAACTGCTTACCAAGCGGGGTGAAACAGTTGAAGATATACTCGTACAGAGTATGTCCATATTTTTACATATTAATGCATGCATAATTGTATATTTTTTAGAAGAATATGTTGTAGTCTTAAAATATCTTTTTAAGTCTAATAATATCGCAGTTGAGAGTGATTTTGCTAGTGGTGAAAGTATTGCAAAAACCGGCTGACATGGTTTTCCATGCTCCATAGTGAACAAACCATTCTCAGAATTGAGTGAGTACAGCGACTCAATATCTATAATTTTCAGGATTAAATAGAGAGAAAAATGATTATATGGACTATATACGGAGTAAGTAGTAAATGCAACTTTGTTTCCTTTGACAATTTCTTTTGTTTCCTTTGACAATTTCCTTACACATTTTAAAAAAGGAGGCTACAGTAAAACGCTATGATTGGATAGCGATACTTACCAAAGGGCGTTGGCAGTTGAGCAGTTGGTCGCAATCTTTGGGACGGTGGCCGCCGGCGACCCCTCCAATCCCCCACCTCGGTATCGCCACCGGTGCGCCGTTATCGCCGCCGCAGCTATGAGGCCTCTCCTCACCCGCCTCTTCACCTCCACTCACATTGCCATGGCCGCCGCCTCCTCCCCCTCCTCTTGCTCTCCGTCTCGACGGTTGGCCCATCTCACACGCCACCTCGCCGCCCCCGCCGCCTCTTCCGGCGAGCTCTCCTCCGTGGGCGCCCCTGCCGCCGCTGCCGACGCCGTCCCCGCGAAAAGCCAGCGTCCGGCCGCCTCCAAAGTCTACGCCGCCGTGCTCGTCTGCCTCTTCGAGGACCCCAGCGGCGGGCCCCGGGTCCTCCTCACCAAGCGCGCTTCCTCCCTCTCCTCCCACTCCGGTAGGAGGACACTCTGATTCTTTCCGTATTGGCTAAATCTGAAACATTTCTTGGTTCCAATTCGGCCAATTCGTTCATTAGAGTTCTTGATTTTCTTGAAAATTGTCAGGGGAGGTGTCGTTACCCGGAGGGAAGGTGGATGAGGGGGACGTGGATGCGGAGGCCACGGCTCTGCGGGAGGCCAACGAGGAGATTGGGTTGGACCCGGCGCTTGTCTCTGTTGTGACAGTTCTTGAACCCTTTCTGTCCAAGGTAAATCAAAATTCTTGCTCTGCCACAAATGTTATATTTACCAACTAGTTCTTGATGAAGAATTGCGTAATAGATCAGCAGTACACTCTGTATGTATCAAAGTCGAACTATTTTCCATACAAAAGTACTGGTATGGTGATCATTGTGTTTAAGCCCCCCTTGAAGTATAAATGCGCTGCAAGCAGTAGGAATAACGGGAGAGCAACAGTTTATAGACGCATGGTGATGTTGCATCTTTCAAGTCCTATGTGGTTTGAAATGTGTAAGAACTTAGTACCATTTTTTTTCCTGAATTAAGGGAGCAAAATAGCTTAGTCATTACTCGCAAAAAAAAAAGCTTCAGTCATTACAATTTGAATTCCTTCTGGTTGGAGTGTGGCTACTCTACTCATGATTATTTTCTGGGTTTGCTGTTAATTATCGATAACACAACTAGGGCCAATATGATAATCTTGATAAATGCTTGACCATGATGCCCTTAGAGACAATAATAGCTCAAGATAAGTACGAGTGATAATATGCTAATTGGTTGATTTGATATATCTTGCCCTTTCAGTATCTTCTGTTCAATGTATTCCAAATCCTCTGTAGCCACATTGCTCAAGCCATGCATTTTTCTATATTCAACTTCTGAGAACAATACACATGCTCTATATTCAACTTCTGAGAACAATACACATGCATGCCCATTGGGATGAATTGGTGACATTTATGATCCAGAAATTAATTGTTGAGGAAACCTCGAGGAGAACTGAACATTTTCCAGCCCCTGAACTAATAAATTTATATCACTTATAACCCAAAATACGTGAACTGAATTCTTAGCTCCCAAAATTTTCAAGTATGTGTCTCTTGACCCCACTGGATTTACAGACTCTAAACCCTCTTGTATTTTATTGACATTTTCCTATAAGTGTTATTATGTGGAACATTATTGGTTGATGAGACTAGATCTGCTGATTGAGGGTTGTGAGAAAATTTAGGGCAGTTTGCAGTTAAATGAATATTCGGTAATCCGAAGTTTAAACCTATATTAGTCAAGATTTTAAAACGAATATGAAAATTCTCTCTCATAACTATTTTTTTGTGGCATAAAAATGTAGAAGAAGTGCTGTGCAGAACTTGTATTAAAATGTTAAAATAAAATTTAAACTGAAACTTACTAAAACTGTGGGTGTAGGTATGGTTGGACTTTATGCCGTGGTGTAGAATTTTCTGTTTCTTCCTATTGTCTGTTTAACTTCAAATCCATCATGTGGTTTCCTCCATTTACAGTGCATCATTTATTTATTTATTCTGCTTCTTTGGCTAGATGCCATGTCATTGGGTATATTAGACTAATGATCAGAAATATTAAATGGAGAATAAGAATTTGATGGAAGGTTCATTCAGGTGGCAAGTGTTATGAGTGTACATGTTTAAATTGATGATAATCAGGGCTGAACAAACAGTTTTGGCCAAGGTGTCGAAACCATTCTTATTGTAAGCAGCAAAGGAACTTTGGGAGGAAGTGAGCATGACTGCGTGAGCACCAGGAAAGGAGCAGTTGGCTGATGAACATTTTTTCCTTAACCTGTTTCAACCCAGGATGAACTCTAGTGAGAATAAATTTTTTGAGGTTGAGGAAGGAAAAGGTGATACAACCTAATTTCAATGGCCACATAGATATGACAAATTTAGTACTCCCTCCATTCAACAAAAGATGGCGTACGACATGTTTTCATGACTGGAGGAAGTAATCAAGATATATACTTTGGCTCCACCTTTTGGAATTCGTTAAAGGGAGAAATTTTCAATCAAAGATTCCAATCATGAATAATTGCCCCACGAATATCGATCTGTTATACATTTATAGTTTCCTATGTATAGGATATAGAACATGATTCCTACTGTTTCGGTGGAAGTGCAGATTGGCCAAAACTTATGCTGCAGCCTTCCTTTTGCAGAATGGCCTCAATGTTGTTCCTGTCATTGGCATGATTCAGGATAAAGCGTTATTCAAGCTTGTCTTGAACAAAGCTGAAGTGGAGGACATCTTTGACGCGCCACTGGAGATGTTTCTAAAGGTACTTGTTTCTGTGCCATTCATTTTAGTGGAGCGATTCAATGAATGTTCCTTTAGGTAAGAACATTGCATTTGCTTAGTTTTCAACCCGTACTGCATCAACAGGACGACCACCGAAGGACAAAGCAAATGAATTGGATGGGCATAGATATTCCCGTCCAGTTTTTCGACTATGAGGCAGATGGCAAAAAGTTTGTGATTTGGGGCTTAACTGCTCACATCTTGACCCGTGCGGCAGCAGTCATTTTTGGGAGGGAACCGTCGTTTGTAGAACTTCCCAGACCCAAATATGCAAGCGCACCTGTCACTGGCACTGATGAGACCAAATCCTGATGTTTTATGATCATACTGTCATGGGGTTTGGTTCAGGACCTTGTTTGGTTGTATAATCATCATTCCTCCACATGTTGGCTGGCAAATGTATCAAAATTTTCTTTGTACATTCCACTAAAGATGTAAATTGTATTGTTATATATAGCAGACATGTAAATTATATTGGTACATCTGTCCCCATCTTATTTTGGGCGATGATCACTTGGTGGAAGGGAAGAGAGGAGGACCACTGCACTTTGTGACAAAAGAATGCAAACTCTAGAAACTTATATATGCCCATTTCTTTACTACTGTTCCTGTTTCTCTGGTTGACTGAAAAATATGAAATCTCTCAGTCGCCAATCACCATTGGCGATTGGTCAGAAGCTATTTCTTGCAAGGGGATTTTGCCGGCTTAGCAAAATGCACGGTCACAGGAGGTAGGGAGAGGCCCCTCTGGAGGTGGCCGGGGAGCGAGTAGGAAGAAGATACAGACATGAGCAAGAAGAGGGAGCGGCTCACACACTCCAAACTATCAAAGAGTTTGCCTTTGTTTAGTTGAGCATCTACACTTTCCCAGGCTGAATCCTGCGAGTACTAAAAGATGATCTAGTGGCAGTTCAGCTCACCATAAAGTTATTCTACGCCTTTCTCAATCGTTTTGAAACGGGCGGGACCGTCCATTTCCCTGACACGGCCGGAGGAGGGTCCTCAGTGAAAGCGACATGGAAACAGCTCCCTCCCACTAACGAATCCATCCATAATCCATGCTTCCACATTGTTAATTGCTCCTAATCTAGATACCCCACACAGCAGTAGGCAGTAGCATACGCAACAAGCTGCCACCCACCACCACCGTGTATAAAACGCTGCAAAAAGCGATGAGACCACCCTGGAGAATTTAGATCGCCATCTATCCAAGAATTAGCACCTAACTGATCAAGCAAGCAAGGGAGCGGGGAAAGGCGGAAAGGAACAGCAAACGGCGGCCGGCGATGTGCTGCGGCGGCGACGGCGAGTGCCGGCCGCTGGGGTGGCTGCTGGGCCTGCCCTTCGCGCTGCTCGCGGTCCTCGTCTCCGTCGTCGGCGCCATCATCTGGATCATCGGGTAATACTCTACTTGCTCTGTATATATATGCTAGCTTCCATGCATGTGAGAATTCATTCTCCAGCAGCAGGCAGCAGGAAATTGATTAAAAGACACCCGGCCGTCGTGGTTTGCGGTGATCGATCCATCGCATATATGATGCAGGCTGCCCATCTCGTGCATCTGCCCGTGCTGCCTGTGCGTGACGGTGGTGATGGAGGCGGCGGTGGAGCTCATCAAGGCGCCGCTGCACGTCATGACCTGGTTCACCTCCATGATCCCCTGCTAGCGCTAGCGCTAGCTCGCGCGTCCAAGGCTTTCCTTACTGTTCCTTCTTCATGTACGATGAATCCATAGTGCCATGGCAATTGGGTTGGGTTGTGATCACTACCGATCGATTTCGATACGCCCCCTGTTCTTGTGTTTCCTCAGGCCATTCTCAATGGCCATTTTATATTTACGTTTTTAAGGATACCACATAAGCAAAAGTTCATTTAATTCATAGTTGAAATAGCCCCCCTCTCAATGCAAAGTTTTATTATCTGTTGTTTCCAAGACTAACACAGACTCTCTTGGAAATAGTGTACACATGATTTCACTACCATAATATTCAATTCATCTCTCTCTTCATTTATTCTTTACCACATCACCAAAAAAGCTGACATGGCACTATATTTAATGCTGATGAAACTCTCACTGAAAATGGGTTGATTTGATTATGAGATGAATCGATTCTCGTGCCTGTTGTAATGGTGCCTTTTTTTTTTCTTCCTGGTGCTTTCCATTGCTGCTGGTTTCAATATTTCCGCGAAAGTTCAGAGGCAGGAGCATTATAGCCGCCAACGTAGTTAATCTGTCACAGGTTGCGGTCGATGGCTTCTGCCAACAATTATTCCTTCCTGGTGACCCAAGTGGGGAATCTAGCGGTAGCCTTCAACACGGGGCAAGGGATCTCAAACGCGTGTAGCACAAACAGAGCAGTTCGGATAGGACTCCTATGTGATCGTTCTTTTCAATCTAATCTTTTTGGTAGGCTGGGTAGCAAGGTCAGTCTCAGTAGCATGTTTCACTACACGATTACCTAGATTACAAACTAGCTAACTGTGTTAGAAGAGTTTCATGGTGATGAAATTTCTCTCACATTCCATGAAACTCTTGCTTCTCTTTTCTATGCCACATCAGCACATTTAATACCATGAAACATCCCATGAAACTCCCACTGAGATTGGTCTAAGGTGAAGTCTGATTCACGGGGAATGAAAATAATTAGTTCCTTGAGGCGTCTTTATGTTCCTTCTAAACTGTTTGTGCGTCCTTTGGATGGAAATTAGTAATAAATATCACAAACAAGTAAACACCCTCCATCGCAGTAACACTTGTACAAAACTTGTACATTTCCTCTTTCATACTCCCTCCATACTCACAAAGGAGGCCGTTCTAGTGACTAGTACACAACTCAGAAAGGAGGACGTTTTACTTACAAGATGCTATTTTGGACGAGATTATCCTTCTTAATTGCGCCTCCTTTCCCATGCGTCATCTCAGTTCCCGTAAAAAAAATACGTGAACGTCAAAAAAAGGAGGCACCGGGAGTTCGAACCGGAGACCTCAAGGCATAAGGCTCAATGCGGTAACCACTTGCACTACTATGGGTTGTTGTCTATAAGTAACCGCAGCTATATTTAATAAGGGTAAACAGGGAAAAATACACCCTATCTAATGACTCCTTGGTACGTACAATCTTTTCCTAAACATCATTTAATATGAGTATGGAGGGAGTATACCGCAGTTTGCCGGAAAAAAAAGCTTTATATACTATGCCGTAATAAACTAGGCCTTGCACATCAATTGCATGACATGGCACGATTTCAAAGGGCCCGTTGGATTGATCTAAAATCTCATCCTAATCTACTGGCCCAGTTATTATTTTCTCTCTTACGACCAGTTGGGCCAATGTGACCTGTGTTGTTCGGTGTGGGTGGTTGACTTACATAGGCCCACGAGTTGCGTTCCCCAGCGGCAATGCGCCAATGCGGGGTGTTATCTCTTTCTTAAAAAGGGAAAAAAATTAAGGACACGTACCTACATGTGGTGGAACCTCATCTGGGTTAAACTAAAATGGTATCTCCTACATTTATACTCTATACTCTAAAAACAGTGGTGATATTTAAACAATATGTATCGATAGCGAAGCATCCGTGATAGACGGTAACTTCATAAATTTCAAGATATGCTGACCAAGTTTCTCACGGTTCTCGTTGGGGCCAAATATGTGTAGGTGTCAGTGTACATGCTTATGTGACCGTAAAAAATCATTGCCAAAATCATTTTATGGACATGTTTTGCTAGTGTTTCAAAATTGCAAAACATAAACTTCTCTCATATGAATTTCCTTCCATCCGAATGTTGCGTTTGGCAAGTCACCACGCGCCCGGCCAGTACAGTGCGTTATAAAACCAGTCCCAATAGGAGATTTTAAATTTGTATTTACAAAAATACTGCATAAGTATTGTTGACGGTTCACTACAATGTCAGATAAGTATTGTTTTATTCTACTGTTTCACATTTTCATAAATATGCATGCAAAAGGGTAAAACGTGTTGGAAAGAGAGTGTTCATGTGGTTTTGTGTGGATGAAATCCCTACCTAATCTCTCTTTATTATTTCTTTTTGACATCATCACAGAATACTGAATTGACAATATAACATATTATAAGAATAAAACACACCAATTGGCAGCAGCATAAAGGCTGTGTTTAGTTCAAAAAAGAGGTTGGAAAGTTTGGTAAAAATGTCACATCAGATACTGTAGCGCACTGTAGCACTTTTCGTTTGTTTGTGGTAATCGTTGTCTTATCATGACCTAACTAGGCTCAAAAGATTCGTCTCGTCGTGTACATCAAAACCATGTCACTAGTTTTTTTATTTACCCACGTTTAGTACTCCATGTATGAGGAGATAGATTTTATGTGATAGATCGATAGCGAAGCATCCGTGATAGACGGTAACTTCATAAATTTCAAGATATGCTGACCAAGTTTCTCACGGTTCTCGTTGGGGCCAAATATGTGTAGGTGTCAGTGTACATGCTTATGTGACCGTAAAAAATCATTGCCAAAATCATTTTATGGACATGTTTTGCTAGTGTTTCAAAATTGCAAAACATAAACTCTCTCATATGAATTTCCTTCCATCCGAATGTTGCGTTTGGCAAGTCACCACGCGCCCGGCCAGTACAGTGCGTTATAAAACCAGTCCCAATAGGAGATTTTAAATTTGTATTTACAAAAATACTGCATAAGTATTGTTGACGGTTCACTACAATGTCAGATAAGTATTGTTTTATTCTACTGTTTCACATTTTCATAAATATGCATGCAAAAGGGTAAAACGTGTTGGAAAGAGAGTGTTCATGTGGTTTTGTGTGGATGAAATCCCTACCTAATCTCTCTTTATTATTTCTTTTTGACATCATCACAGAATACTGAATTGACAATATAACATATTATAAGAATAAAACACACCAATTGGCAGCAGCATAAAGGCTGTGTTTAGTTCAAAAAAGAGGTTGGAAAGTTTGGTAAAAATGTCACATCAGATACTGTAGCGCACTGTAGCACTTTTCGTTTGTTTGTGGTAATCGTTGTCTTATCATGACCTAACTAGGCTCAAAAGATTCGTCTCGTCGTGTACATCACAACCATGCAACTAGTTTTTTTATTTACCCATGTTTAGTGCTTTATGTATGAGGAGAGAGATTTGATGTGATAGGTGAATAGTGAAATTTGAAGAGAGAATTTTGGGAAATTTTTGGGAGTAAACACAGCCAAAGGCGCGAATTCACCCTATTCGATGCGTGCGCCAATGAGCGTACCAGCTTGGACAAGCTTTATTCCCTCGACCGGTCAAATCGTCCTGACGCTCACGATCATCCGAGCAATCACGCTCGTTATAATTAAACTTTGAACTGTCTCACTGTCTCTCCACCGGATCCACAAACTCGGCTACGCCTTTTTCCAACGATTCTACCTTCTTTGGCATCATCATATTCAAGATCAAAGAGTCACCAAACGAGCTGTATGGTATCTGTACATGCCTTCTATTGATTGCTGCTGTTCTCCAGTTGGGGCGACGCCTTTCTGGTTTCAGAGCTGAGCTGAGGCGGCTTTAGCCAAAGGCTTATATTCCCTGATGATCCAAATCCAAGGACTTTTCACTAGCCGCCACCTTATCATGGCACCAGTGGACCAATGTACTAGTGCTAGTTGTATATTTGTATCATTAGATTGAAGGTGAATCGTTCTGATAAAGTGTGATTAGCTGTTGTACTTGCAGAGCCCCGTGCAGATAACTCGTCTACTGATGATCCATGTGTGATGACGCTTTTGAACTCCTGCAGCTGCATTATCCTATTTAGCTGCAGGTTGCAGCTAGGAGACAGTCAGCCAGATGGCTGGATGTAGCTTTAAGCCTTTAACCTCTCGTGCGGCATGCATCCCCACTGCCTGGATATCTATCTATCCACTCTCCTGTACAACTTGAAGCAGGATCAGATCAGTTGGAAACAAAGGTTTAGCAGACCTGCAGAGATATGAATATGATTGCTGCATGTGCTCGGAGATGAGAGCCACGCCGGCCCCTCTCTCGGGACTGAAACACTGAAACTGAACGAAGCTGCATGGCTACAGCTCACAGTGTGGACTCTTGCGTGGCTTGTCCTTCACATGCAGGAAGGAAATCGACCGGAAGGTTATAGTTGGATGCCGTGTCGAACTCTGCCTCTGCCACTGCAGCTGGAGTTGCTCCTCCATCCATGGCCATGGGCATTGTTCACCGGCGGCGAGTAATACTTATTTATATTTATTATAGTCATGAAACGTTTGCAAAGCATGTGTCCGTACATGCCCTGCTCCTGGAGCTAAACCTGGAGGACTGGAGGTGTCAGCGTCCAAGTTGGCTTCTTGGTTGGCCAGCTCCATCCATTCGCTTTCTTCCAATGCTATCATACCCATACGTGCATGTGCATGAACCTGCAATGGGAACCCAACCATGGATTTGAATTTTTGATTGCTGGGGTTCTTGCCCTCAAGCTAGTGGCCATGGACCATGGTTGTATTGTATCATATCGTTGATTGGATCTGGATGGATGGCATGAACATGACGAGGACGAATGGACGATTATCATCTCAGGGTTGACCTCCACACGAAGATGCACGTTCTTGGCATGCATTCACAATAGTGTATGCACGCGTGTATTGTCCTTGTAACTAGCTAGGGGAAAGAAAAAAGACATCTACCAGCATCCTAGAGAGGGTCATCAAGCTCCTAGCTTTATTTCTTTTTTTTAAAAAAAATGACCACAAATGCTTGAAAAGAAGAGAAAAAAAGACAGTTTTGTAATGGAATATATTGCCTGTTTAGTAATTTTTCGATACAAGAATCAGAGGTCAGAGCAGAGGACCTCGGAATTTACAACTTTTGCAAGACAACCGTGTCTTAATCTCCGCCTTATTTTGCAAGGAACAGAGACTACCTCTACATGAGTACATGAGTCATGACGCTGAATTGAGGCTCTTGAGCATGACGAATCCTAGGTCTTAGCTTGAAATACTTCAAGAGATGACTAAAGATCACGCTAGCACAGTGGCATGTGCGAAGATTAGAATCTCCGATGAGGAAGACACTGAGAGAACAAAGAAAAGAACATGTTCTACCATGCATGATCTAGTGCTCTAGTCCAGCTTCCAAGCAATGCGAGGGGACCAAACTACAGACCACAATAGCACAGAGAACCTCCGAGAGCTGGACACTGCGAAAAAGAAGTAAGATTAATGGCGAAGCTACTCGCAGGGCACCGGAGAAAGAGAGCCCAGACAAGGGCTATGTCCAAGCTCAACTGGTACAGTGCCTTGGGCATCCACTAGTTGGTAAAGTACCAGCAGTTGTTCGCGTGTTGTTATCACCAAACAGTTCTGGTTTGATCCTCTTTTGGTCTGCTTAACTGATTTTGGTCCTGATTTGAGTGGCATTAAGGTTTACAGAAGGAGGGGCACACTGTACCAGTATAGCTGTCATCAAAGCTCGTTATACAATTCATCATATTTGACATAATGTGTCCTTACTAATTCCCTTGATTTAGTGTTTATGTGCTAATAATTTATTTGGAATTTGTATTATTATAAATTGATATAATGTAACTCCTTAGCTGACACTGTTAATCTAATGCATGATCTCAAGATTACCTCCCTGTTTTGATCGGAGTCCATCACTCCATCTACTCATAAGGATCATAATAGAATGTTCTATGCTCGTAACAGTATCATTCTTTTTGGTTGTCGAGGAATAAAGAGAATTCCTAGGGATAATTTGATATGAGAAGTGTGTATGATATGATTATTGACCTTCATTCCCCAATTATTGTTCACATAATATTGTAGTCATATGGTGGAACAAAGTGACCGTGCCTTTTTTTTTTTGAGAAATCAGACCATGCTTGTTTGTTGTTACTGCCTTTTTTTTTTGAGAAATCAGACCATGCTTGTTTGTTGTTACTATACTCATTCACAAGTTTTTGGTCCAGTGATGTAATTACAGTGTGATTTGTGTGGCTTTAGCTTCCTTGTACTCTGTTTTCACAAATCTTGTATGACAGAGACTTTGAATAATTGCCTCTGATCAACCCCCATTCTGGTCAGCGCTATGCCTGCGAGAAGTTCCTCTCAAGAAAAGTTTTTGGTCCAGGCATGCAAGAACAAGCATGCATGCCAAAGCTACCTGCTGCAAGGAGATGCGAACCACACCACTATTCCTAACACGGGTGCACGCAAGAGCTAGTTCAAGAAAGATGATGTGAGCTCGCAACTGACGCTTCACGTACTGGAAGTTGCAAAAAGTTTTAGGTCACCCAATCGCCTTGCTATCACTCCGTTTTGTTCTTTATCTCCATGGCGCCCAATCGTCTTGCTGCCACTCGTTTTTGTTTTTTGAGAATCTCAGAGGCATTGCATCCAGTCCGTCTGCATTGCAACTAGACAAAAGGTTTACATTCACAACGTTTTCGGGTTCTCTGCAAGGAGCACAACTTGCTCGGTTCTTACACACATAGAAATCACACACACAAAATGGAGAAAAGACAGCAGTAAAGGACTGAAGGCCAGAGCACTGCCATTGACACAGAAGACTTCAACTCTCAGACTACCTTGCTAGTATATATCACTCTGTTTTGTTCTTTATCTCCATGACTCCATGGCCATGGACAGTCCATGTGTGAGATATATCTATGCAGAATATGCCCTCTGGATCAAATAATTGGATACATATGCACATGTGGATGTGCATTGTTGAAGTGAAGGTGACTTGGGTTCTTATCAATTTAGCTTTTCCATGTTCGTCGCAAAAAGAAGAAGAAAAGAATAGGAAATTGCTTTTGGTTGTGGCTACATGCATGATTGAGATTGGAAGGAAGGTTCTTTGGTCCTGATTCGTGGGTAATGTATGTGCAGGAATGGGGACTTGTTTAGTGACACACACTTTTGCAGATGCTTGATTTCTGGATTAATTATTGCATCATTTTTAAGCTGTCAGTTGAAGATTAAAATAGTTGAAAAAATAATATAGCATATATAATTTCAGCGCTTTGTACTTCTTTAGTCTACGTATTTGACAATCCACATATTTGTGCGTGCAATCTAGCTAGGCTACTTTAGCTCCAACGTTAACGGTAGGGACAATGATAGGGCTGTACACAATTTTTTTTAAAAAAAAAACACTGCAACCTGTGTCGCCTCTAGTCACACAGAAAAAATAAAAATGGAAAAATGAAACTATTTATCCATCTATTTTTGTGTCCATATATGGTTCATCCGTTGAAGCTGCATTTTTCCCGTCCTTGCTGCAACTTTCTTCACCTGACATCCACGTCAAAACGAATTCGGCCTTATCCAAAATGGGTTGGCGTAGGAAATAGGTAGGAACCCATATTTTTCCGACTGTCCTTTTCACATCCGCGTATATGAACAGTGATAATAAATTGCAATTTGCCTAGCAGTCCAACAGAGAGATGGACCATGAAATTGAAATTTCTCAGAGCGCTAATTCTCGTCAAGTCTTGTAAATTTCGCATACGACATTCTCAATCAAAACTGCACACAACAGCACAGACGCCCCACTTGTCTTTTTCCCAAAAAAAAACAGCACACAAGGCACGTAATCTGAATTACCAACTTCTCAACTTTTTTGATCCCTGATGAAGTTGATACAGCTCAGAAAAGCAGAGACGTGAAGAGGTCGATCTCCCGTGGCAGCTTCGATCACGTAGCTTTGCTTAATCCAAGCTACTAATAGCTTTTGTTCTTCTTTCTCCATCAATCCCGCAGATAATTATGAATGATAGATCTGGACGGACACATCACACATGCGGTTCATCCAGACAGCCTGAACTTGCTGATGTGCATATCATTACTTTGGCTACAGTCAAGAAACCAATCAATTGAACGTCGCCTCTCAAGTCCCTGATGAAGATTCCATCTCCATCAATCGTATCACCACTCTCGATCATCCTCGATCATACAGTAATTTGGAAACAGATGATATCCAAACCATCCATGCTCTTGCCCCGGTGAAATTTTGCCTCTGAACTGAAGATGCCAAAGATCAGTACGTGCAGTACAACTTTCTCAACCTACGTACTCCCTCCGTTCCAAAATATAAGGTCCTGAAGCATTCAAACTCAAAAAATAACAGGAAGTAGAAATGACCTCTATACCCCTCATTTTACACTACCCATCAACTCTTCACCTACCCACCAACCCCAAATAGTTTTGTCCTATCCCTCTAGGACCAAATATTTTTGGTACAAAATTTGTTGTATTACGGGATGGAGGGAGTACGTGAGAAGAAGGGAATTGAAGAGGAGAGAATGTGATCTGACAGCGACGCCGCAACCGCCGTCCCGCGGCGCCTATAAATCCCCGTGTGCTGCCGTCCACATGGCCTCACCGCCCAGACACGGGTCGCGCGAGACCCTGCCGCTTTTACTCTCTCTTCGCCTATACTACACTGCAGCAGCAGCTGCACACACTCCTAGCTGCAGATGGCGGCGATCGGGATGAGCAGGGCCGCGGCGCTGTCGCTGGTGGTGCTGCTGTGCGGGCTCCGGCAGGGGGCGGCGGCGCAGCGTTACAACGCCATCTGGAGCTTCGGCGACTCCATCTCCGACACGGGCAACCTCTGCGTGGGCGGGTGCCCGTCGTGGCTGACCACGGGGCAGTCCCCCTACGGCGAGACCTTCTTCGGCCGCCCCACCGGCCGTTGCTCCGACGGCCGCGTCATCGTCGACTTCCTCGCCGAGCACTTTAACCTGCCGCTGCCGCCGCCGTCCAAGGCCGGCGGCGGCGACTTCAAGAAGGGCGCCAACATGGCCATCATCGGCGCCACCACCATGAGCTCCGACTTCTTCAGCTCCATCGGCCTCAGCGACAAGATCTGGAACAACGGCCCGCTCGACACCCAGATCCAGTGGTTCCGGCAGCTGCTCCCCTCCGTCTGCGGCGGCGGCTGCAAGAGCTACCTCTCCAAGTCCCTGTTCGTCGTCGGCGAGTTCGGCGGCAACGACTACAACGCGGCGCTCTTCTCCGGCCGGGCCATGGCGGAGGTGCGGGGGTACGTGCCGAGGGTGGTGAGCAAGCTCATCCGCGGGGTGGAGACGATCGTGAGGTCCGGGGCGGTGGACGTGGTGGTGCCGGGGGTGCTGCCCATCGGCTGCTTCCCCATCTACCTCACGCTCTACGGCACCTCCAACGCCGGCGACTACGACGGCGACGGCTGCCTGAAGAGCTACAACGGCCTCTCCGCCTACCACAACGCGCTGCTCAAGCGCAGCCTCGCCAGCCTGCAGAGGACGTACCCGCACGCCAGGATCATGTACGCCGATTTCTACAACCAGGTCACCCACATGATCAGGGCGCCTCAGAACTTCGGTGAGTACTGTAGTTATAAACATTTCTCGATCCTGTCGTCTCGTCCCGGCCATATGCACGGTAATTTTCTTCCATTTGGAGCTGGTAGGCCGGCCGGCTAGGAACAATACTCCAGTTTAGCTGATGACATCCCTGCAGCTACACTCCTAGCAGTCCAGAGCAGCAAGGCAAAGATCATAAAAATCATTCCTTTGCACATCTTTAGCATGCAGCACGCCTTTTTTTTTTTGAGGTCATCAGCAGACCTTTAGCTTTGTTGTGTGCTAGCTCGAATCCAGTTGGCGTAAGAGAGTTGAGGTCTCAGTGATCACGGAATATGTGTAGGATAGGCAACGCTGGCTGGGATGGGCCCCACGGGTCAGTGTCCATGACAGGGATAGATCTAAAGCATAGCGTGCATGCTTTGTTGATGGATGTAAAGAAAGCTACATATATACGTGCATGCATAGTCTAGCATATTGAAGTGTCGCCCGCCTTTGGATTCTTAGCCCACCACGTGCACATAGTGAGTGACTCTTCGAACAGTACGTGTGCTCAATTATGCCCTGGGGACCATGCATGACCTTTGTCCAAATAATTTGGGAATCAATACCTCCTCCTCCTCCTAATCCAGTTGGCACATTGTTATTTATCTATCATACAGCCAGCTACAGTAGCATATTTATAATGAAGTAAGAATGTGATATCAAAAATATAATATACTAGTGCCAATCAGCCTGTTGTAATCAGAAAAGATACCAAAGGCAAAAGTTCATGAGCAAAACAGTTAATTATATATAAGCTCCTACATGCCACATGTTCATAACAATCACTGTACCAACCAACAGTCACTTCTTTCCATGCGCTGTTTGATACCTAGCTTGGTCATGTTACCCTAGCTCAAATCAAAGGTCATTGAGCACGTGACCGCACATTACAACACAAGGCAGGTTTAATTGTTATTGTAATCAAGCTCTGATCGATTGCACAGTATATAGCTAACGACACTGGCATATATGTGCAGGGCTCAAGTATGGGCTCAAGGTTTGCTGCGGCGCCGGCGGTCAGGGCAAGTACAACTACAACAACAAGGCGCGGTGCGGCATGTCCGGTGCCAGCGCCTGCGCCGACCCGGGCAACTACCTCATCTGGGACGGCATCCACCTCACGGAGGCAGCCTACCGCTCCATCGCCGACGGCTGGCTCAAGGGCACCTACTGCAACCCTGCCATTGAGCACTGATCGATGAAGAATGAAAGTTTGGTGGGATTAATAGCATCCGTGAGGGAGTTGTTGACGCGTCAGTTGTTTCGATCTTAATTAATTTAGGAGGGGTTCAATTCATAGCTGTGTTCGATTGATGTGCGTGAGTTAATCGCCATGTGCAGTCATCTATCCTAGATTCATATTAGCTGTGTTTGATGTAACAACGTACGAGTGATGGGTTTGTTGTTTAATTTGGTTGTTGATTATTCATGGGGGGTGGGGTTAGGTCGTTTGGGTGTGCTGGGGGGAATGAATAAATGTGTTGTGGATTGTTTGCGATAAACTACAGAGTGATCAAGGAGTTCACTTCATGTGGAAAAGTGAAAAAAAAAAGAAATATTAAAGTTTCTCTGTTGCTTGCACACGACGAATAGCTCGTGAATTCACAGCATGGCCAGTCTGATTACGAATTTCCACTGTAATCCATACAAATTGCTCCTCTTACTCTCTGCTCGTTATGAATGTGCACGTGCAACATGGAGGTGGTTGAGCAGCAAGGTGGCAGGCATCCTTGTTGTCATTCTATAATAACTAATTAAGGATGGAAAATTCGGTGGCATTGTCTTCCTACGAAGCTCAGTACATTGCCACATCCACCAAAGCGTGTCAGGGCATTTAATTATTTGGCTCGAACAGCTGTTGGGTGATGAAGAAACAAGCTGCAATGGCTTTTTGCAGAAGCCCAGTGTTTCGTGGTGGAAGCAAACACATTGGTGCTACTCACTTCCGCTACATAATTTGGGATCGCATCGTGGAGGACATGATTGACATAAGTTTTGCTATAACAGGGGAATAGCTCGCAGACATCCTCAGCAAGCTGCTCGGACAGCTAGTGTTTCTTAGGCCGCGTTTAGATCCAGAAAGGCCGCGCCCGATTCGGGTCTGCAGACGCTGGCCGGTAGCGTTTCGTTTGTATGTGCGAAAAATTGTTCAAAAATTTATTAATTAGACTCAAAATGTTCGTCTGGCAGAGTACAACAAAGCTGCGCAATTAGTCTTTGATTTTATCTACATTTAGTACTCTATGCATGTTATGACATTTTAATATGATGGGGAATCTTTATTTTGCATAGTGTATTTGGAAGTTGCTTTTTGGAAACTTTTGGAAACTAAAGGCGGCCTTAGTTGGGCTAGGCTATAATTGTTGGGCTAAGCAACACGAGTAGTTGGGTTGAGTAGTTCTTGGGCCGAGCAACTTAAAAGTTCATTTTTTAAATGCAGTGCGGAATGAAACGTAGAAGAAAAGAATTGCGCATCAGACACTTGGGAATACAACTGAAGATTGTTTAAAAGCTAAACCTTTAATGGCTGTAAAGTTTTCACATGATGCCAAGGAACACCCAAAGTTTCAGCATACATACCCCAAATTCTGTTCCAACAAAGTTCTCAATTGATCGCTGGTTTACTCCAAGCTTCGATTTCCCACGACCCCACTCAACATAAAGCACATACATTACATCAGTGTATACATACAGCTAGTACCAAAAACTAATCTAGAGTGTATCTATAACCAAGAATATAATAATGACATCCAGAAACCATCTCCTCCTCTCGGCCGCCGTCCTGCTCGCCGTCCTCGCCGCCGCCGCCGCAACAGCCGCCAGTTCCCCGAGCTCCTGCGTGGCGGAGCAGGCCATCCCCCGCCGCCCCCTCCCTGGCTGCCGCTGGTACGTGGCCAGCCGGACCTGCGGCGGCGCGCCACGGCTCCCAATCGAGGTGATGAAGGCCATGTGCTGCCAGCAGCTGGAGGCCATCCCGGCGGAGTGCCGGTGCAAGGCGCTGCGGGTCATGATGGAGGACGCGCCCCGGTCACCGGGGCTCAGGGGCCAGGTCTGCTGGCACACGCAGGCCAAGTTCGCCGCCACCATCGTGACGGAGGCGGAGTGCGGCCTCGCCACCATCCATGGCCGCCCCTTCTGCGACGCGCTCAGCGCCGAGTCCTGAATCCTGATCGATGGGAAAACGTAGCGGCGTCTCGAGCTCATGATTCATGGATATGCATGTTATGTCCATGCGTTACTTAAACAATAAAGGGCACCTGAATAATGCTGAGTTCTTATGGGTTTCTTTGAATTTGAGTGTCCTGATCGAACGAGAGTTGGATGTCTCAGGTGGCAAATAACCAGGATCACTGTTGGTTAGCTAAACGCCTAAACCAACACATCCCCCCTCACGCTCGCTTCCGCCCCTGACGCGGGCGGCGCGGGCGCCCGCCCAGATCCAGCGCCGCCGCCCCTACCCTACGCTCTCTCGTGTGTTGCCGCCGCCCGAGTGGGACGCCGCTGGCCGCGGCGGCCCGTGGTGAAGGCGGCGGCAGGACCTCTCCCCTCCTCTCCGATGGTGCGGCGCGGGCGCGGCCGCCGGCCCCCGGAGCTGCTCGCCGGCCGTCGCGGGCTGCCCCTGCGGCGTTGGTGGCTTCCACCTCCAGATCCGGTGTTGCTGCGGCCGGATCTAGAGGTTGCGCGCGGTGGGGCGCGCGGACGTGGGTGGAGCGGCGGCGGCCGGAGCTGGGCAGCGGCGGCGGCAGACAAGGTTGGCGCGGGCGGTGCCGGCAGCGGCTGCGGCTGGCGCGGGTCAGCGGCGGCGCGGCGGCCGGAAAGGATGGCGCAGAGGTGGTGGATGCGGCCGTGGCGTGCGGCCGGCGGCAACAACCTCCAGCGGCCGGCGGCCATGGCTTCGCAGCAGTGGTCGGCTGGGGCTGGGGCTGGGGCTGGCCGGCGGGCTATTAGCCGCGTCCGGGTGCCGCTGCGCGCGGGCGACAGGTGTGTGGTGAGGAGTGGTGTTCTCCTTCTCTAGCGATTTTGGTCCGGCGTTGCCATGGTGGTGGGGCTGGGGCGGCTGGTGCTTGTAGGTGGTGCCGTGGTGGTGCTTCCTGCTTTGCCGGGCCTCTTCCAGTACTGGCGAGGAGGGGCGGGATACTGGATGGTCCAAACGTGTGCGTTAGGAATAGTGCTAATTCGGGCGTAAGCCTTCACTGACCGTTGTTGGTGGCCATGGTGGCGGCGTCCCTGTGGCGCCGCTCTCCCTCCTGGGGGCACCATTGTAATGCACCATATCCTACTGCATAGGGTTCTCTTGTCTCTTATACACATCTAGATGTGTATAAGAGACAACATCATTAGCATGCAGCACAGCAGCACACCTTTTTTTTTGGAGGTCAGCAGACCTTTAGCTTTGTGTGCTAGCTAGCTCGAATCCAGTTGGCGTAAGAGAGTTGAGGTCTCGGTGATCACGGAATATGTGTAGGATAGGCAACGCTAGCTGGGATGGGCCTCAGGGGTCAGTGTCCATGACAGGGATAGATCCAAAGCATAGCGTGCATGCTTGTTGATGGATGTAGAGAAAGCTACATACGTGCATGCATATAGTCTAGCATATTGAAGTGTCGCTTTTGGATTCTTAGCCCACCATATAGTGAGTGACTCGTTCTAATGTACAGTACGTGTGCTCAATTATGCCCTGGGGACCATGCATGACCTTTGTCCAAATAATTTGGGAATCAATACCTCCTCCTCCCCCCTAATCCAGTTGGCACATTATTATTTAATTATCTATCATACAACCAGTTACAGTATGATGAAGTAAGGATGTGATATCAAAATACTAATATACTACTAGTGCCGAGCTGCCTGTTGTAATAATTAGCAAAAAGTTCATGAGCAAAACCGTTAACTATATATAAGCTCCTACATGCCACATGTTCATAACAATTGCCAACAGTCACTTCTTTCCATGCACTGTTTGATAACTAGCTTGGTCATCATGTTACCCTATCTCAAATCAAAGTCATTGAGCACGTGATCGACCGCCACATTACAATACAAGGCATGTTTGCTATTGTAATCAAGCTCTGATCGATTGTATATATATAGCTAACGACACTTGCATATATATATGTGCAGGGCTCAAGTATGGGCTCAAGGTTTGCTGCGGCGCCGGCGGTCAGGGCACGTACAACTACAACAACAAGGCGCGGTGCGGCATGTCCGGTGCCAGCGCCTGCGCCGACCCCGGCAACTACCTCATCTGGGACGGCATCCACCTCACGGAGGCGGCCTACCGCTCCATCGCCGACGGCTGGCTCAAGGGCACCTACTGCAACCCTGCCATTGAGCACTGATATGCATGCCTGAAGGTTTGGTGGCATGAATTAATAGCATGCATCCGTGTGGGGTGGGATGAGTTGTATCGATCTTTAGGAGAGGGTTATTAATCGTCATGTGCAGTCATCTATCCTAGATTCATACTAGCTGTACGTGTTTGATGTAACAACGTATGAGTGATGGGTTTGTTGTTTAATTTGGTTGTTGATTATTCATGGGGGGTGGGGTTAGGTCGTCTGGGTGTGCTGGGGGGAATGAATGAATAAATGTGTACGTTGTGGATTGTTTGCAATTTTAACTACAGAGTGATCAAGGAGTTCACTTCATGCGGAAATGTGAAAAAGGAATTCTTAAAGTTTCTCTGTTGCTTGACACACGCCGAATAGCTCGTGAATTCACTGCATGGCCAGTCCGATTACGAATTTCCACTGTAATCCATACAAATTGCTCATCTTACTCTGCTCGTTATGAATGTGCACGTGTACGACGTACTGGGTTAACAAACATGGAGGTGGAACTTAGAATTAGGATTGCGGTGGTTGAGGAGCAAGGTGGCAGGCATCCTTGCTGTCATTCTTCTATAACTAATTAAAGGATGGAAAATTGAGTGGCATTGTCTTCCTACAAAGCTGAGTACATTGCCACATCCACCAAAGCGTGTCAGGGCATTTAATTATTTGGCTTCAACAGCTGTTGGGTGATGACTTTTTGCAGAAGTCCAGTGTAAAATGGTGGAAGCAAACACAGTGGTGCTACTCACTTCCACTACATAATTTGGGATGGCATCGTGGACATGATTAACATAAGTTTTGCTATAACAGGGGAATAGGCGAATAGCTCGCAGACATCCTCACCAAGCTGCTCTCGGACAGCTAGTGTTTCTAGTTGGGCTAGGCTATAATTGTTGGGCTAAGCAACACGAGTAGTTCTTGGGCTGAGCGACTTAAAAGTTCATTTTTTTGAAGTGCAGTGCAGATGAAACGTACACTGAATGAAACGTACAAGAAAAGAATTGCGCATCAGACACTTGGGAATACAACTAAAAATGGTTTAAAAGCTAAACCTTTAATGGCTGCAAAGTTTTCACATGATGCCAAGCAACACCCAAAGTTTCAGTATGCGTACCCCAAATTATGTTCCAACAAAGTTCTCAATTGATCATATATATTGGTTTCCCCCAAGCTTCGGTTTGCCACGACCCCACTCAACAAAAAGCACATATATACATCAGTGTATACATACAGCACCTATGCATCTAGCCAAGCTGCACCAAGAAATTAATCTAGAGTATATATATAACCAAGAATATAATGGCATCCAGAAACCATCTCCTCCTCTCTGCCGTCGTCCTCGCCTCCGCCGCCAGTTCCCCGAGCTCCTGCGTGGCGGAGCAGGCCATCCCCCGCCGCCCCCTCCCTGGCTGCCGCTGGTACGTGGCCAGCCGGACCTGCGGCGGCGCGCCACGGCTCCCAATCGAGGTGATGAAGGCCATGTGCTGCCAGCAGCTGGAGGCCATCCCGGCGGAGTGCCGGTGCAAGGCGTTGCGGGTGATGATGGAAAACGCAGCGCCCCAGTCACCGGGGCTCAGGGGCCAGGTCTGCTGGCACACGCAGGCCAAGTTCGCCGCCACCATCGTGACGGAGGCGGAGTGCGGCCTCGCCACCATCCATGGCCGCCCCTTCTGCGACGCGCTCAGCGCCGAGTCCTGAATCCTGATCGATGGGAAAACGTAGCGGCGTCTCGAGCTCATGATTCATGGATATGCATGTTATGTCCATGCGTTACTTAAACAATAAAGGGCACCTGAATAATGCTGAGTTCTTATGGGTTTCTTTGAATTTGAGTGTCCTGATCGAACGAGAGTTGGATGTCTCAGGTGGCAAATAACCAGGATCACTGTTGGTTAGCTAAACGCCTAAACCAACACATCCCCCCTCACGCTCGCTTCCGCCCCTGACGCGGGCGGCCCCAACAACCGCCCAGATCCAGCGCCGCCGCCCCTACCCTACGCTCTCTCGTGTGTTGCCGCCGCCCGAGTGGGACGCCGCTGGCCGC
>OAMR01000002.1:4642632-4666899 GCA_900205405.1 Echinochloa crus-galli | reverse complement strand
CGGCGTCCGGGTGCCGCTGCGCGCGGGCGACAGGTGTGTGGTGAGGAGTGGTGTTCTCCTTCTCTAGCGATTTTGGTCCGGCGTTGCCATGGTGGTGGGGCTGGGGGCGGCTGGTGCTTGTAGGTGGTGCCGTGGTGGTGCTTCCTGCTTTGCCGGGCCTCTTCCAGTACTGGCGAGGAGGGGCGGGATACTGGATGGTCCAAACGTGTGCGTTAGGAATAGTGCTAATTCGGGCGTAAGCCTTCACTGACCGTTGTTGGTGGCCATGGTGGCGGCGTCCCTGTGGCGCCGCTCTCCCTCCTGGGGGCACCATTGTAATGCACCATATCCTACTGCATAGGGTTCTCTTGGGTGAAAATCCTGTTCACTTATGGACGTGCGACGACGGTGGTATTGGCGTCGTGCCCTCCTTGAAGGCGTCACATCTGGAGACCCACTTTCGCTAGACAGTAGTGGTTGTTTGGTGGTGTTGGTCGCGCGCGGTGGTAGTGGAGGTGCGCTTCGTCCGTGTTGGCAAGAAGGCACAAAGGGCCTATGGGTGCTGGAGGTATTAGTTGGCACGTATGTTGTGGTGGTGACTCCGGTGACGGATGGGCGGAGGTCTGGCTCTCAGAGCAGTCTCAAATATCTGAGTCTTTGGCAGAGGAGTGCGAGGCGGTGGAAGAAGCGAGGCCCCACGCAGAGTGGCCAGGATTAGAGGTTTTCTTCGGCGCCGCGACGGGAGATTACGCTAAAGCTCTACCGGAACAGGGGGATCAACGATCTTGTGTGTTCAGATTGAGGAGGGTGGCCCCATGGTAGAGGAGTTCGAGTCGCCGCTCGGGCTTGCAGAGGGCCGCATGGCTCAGCGTTGGCGACGACGGCGCGGCTTATGTGTGGCTTCTTTGGCTTCTCTCCGGTTGATGGTGGTGCAGTGTTTTGTGGTGTGCGTTGTTTGTGTACGTTGTTGTTGTAGTGGTGGTGTTCGCTTCGGCGCGTTACTATAATTGCTCTCCTTATAAAAATCGCCAGTGCTCCTACTTTTTATTTAAAAAAAAGAGTTGGATGTGTCATGTGTGGAAGAGCGGATGCCATGAATCATCGTTCGGTGGGCTGGATTACACGGAGTGGATGAAAGTAGGGCTAATTTCAAACGGTGAACACATTTTTCTCATAAATAGTATAAGCTCATTTCAAAAACCGTCTCAATGCGTTCAAAGTTTCAATAGTCATTTCAAAGGAATAATGGTGGGCTGGATCATCATTTACTTGTACATAGAATGGACAAAAAGGTCCACGCCGGGGGCGCGTACCTTATGGCCTGCAGGGTATTTGGCCCATGGGTATTTCACATATTGTAAAAAGGCCCTGCACGTGCAAACAGGCCTCCTATTTACGTGCATGGGCGGGCTGTTTCCAAATTGGGCCGAATCTTGGACCAAGCCGGAGATACGTTCTGAGATGTGGTCCATGTCAAAAAAAAAACGTTCTGAGATGATACGATCATCAGTAGTTCAGTAGTCAGACATAAAAAAGACGAGGAGTCGACAACTTGAATATGGTGAAACCTAATCAGCTGAATTACGCTCAATTTAGAAATTTTCCCTTTCTTGCATTCACTTACACATCAACGTACATTCTCCCTTTCCTGCATGTGGTGCTCGAGACATGAAATTTGTGTGATCGCATCGATCGGTCGGCATGTTGTTACCATATATATCTAGTTGCATCTGCACGTGGTGCCAAACGGGGTACGTACGCAAACAACGGCACAGGATTCCAATAATGGTCCTGCCGAACACCCCTACAGCAACATGCCCGAGTGCAAGTGTGCCATAGCAGAACCTGTCACCTTCCCTGCTTCCCTCCTCAATCATCACAAGACGCCATGCCATGCCATGCCAACCATTCGTCTGCAGCGATGCCTACAAAGCCAGATCAGCCGAGATCGAAGAACACGCACGTCCATGTCGATTCGCAAGGTGGCAGACTGGCAGGTGAGAGAGCCAACTCAACCGTACGCCCCGGCCCCGTTTCAACACGGGAATTGAAAAGGCCGTGCACGCGGCAGCACATGCTCGATCGTCTTGGCAGCAACTTGCTGCATTGTTGAAGCTTCGATCGCCTGCATGATTGTTTTGCTGGTTGTCTCTGCCGGTCATGTGGAGACTGCGAACAAAACGGGGGTGTATCGATCGATTAGCTTAGTAGAGATTCTAGAGATGAATGCATGCATGTGATGAGTGCTTGTGCTTGTTTCAAGATCACACATCATAGGATATATTCATGCCAACTTTATTTGGCGAATATATTTACATGTCTACTATTTTTCTCTTACTACAAATTTACCTTAGCTAGTGAAGGGCCACACTTGTGGTTCAACTAATTAAAAATCAGAGGCTACGCACTCTTCCTGAATGCTGTCAGAGTAAAGCTGCAACAGTTATGGTGTTTCGGTTAAGATATGGTTAACGACCAGCGGATTAGATGGATCCAATTGACGTGATGGCCTTTCTTGTTGGATAACGCAAAGTCGTGTGAGGTTAGTGTCTGCCATAAAGGTACCCCATGTGATGGCTTCACTATCCATGTTATGGACTTATGGGAGATTTGGAGAGCTCAGCCTTGGCACCCATGCATCTTCCTGTCTCTTTCAGGACTGTAACGGAAGAACCTGTAACTAGCCGGCTGGAGCCTTTTCATGTTCATGGGAATAATTGAACTGCTTCCTCTGAATTACCGTGTGTGGTGAAACGAATTCTGAAAAACAGCAAGCACTGAAAAAAGCCACACACATAGTGCAGAGTCCCGGTGGTAGTGGTAGGAAGCCGTGTTTCAAGGGAGGAAGGCTGCGGGGGAAAATTAAGGCGCCGCCAAATCACTCGACTCTGAACTCGACAGATCAACCGTTGCGGCGACACGAGATCTTTGCGACAGAGAATCGTCACATCCTGATGATCTCCAACTAACGCTCCAATACTGATGCATGCATGCTCATGCTTTCTCAGAGATGGGCCATGAACAGCAGAGTTCAGTGATGCTCGATCGATCCACACCATACAGCAGTGTGCACCATGATACTTCTGGTGCATTCTGATGTAATAGCATCGGTAAAGTGAACTCGGTAAAATTTTTGCAGCAACTTTACTTGTCTGTTCTTTCAAAACGAAAAACTTTACTTGTCTGTTCATCGTCCTTGTGTAGAGCACTTTGGCCACTTTTGTGGTTGGATTCGTGCTTGCATCCACAACCGGATGCTTCTGCTAATTCCTTGCTTGAAAGATGGAGAGCCGCTAGCTTGCAAATGCAGCAATCGAAGGCTTGCTGGACAAACAGTACACGGGCTGGGAAAGAGAGCAAAAGGTACAGTGTGGAAAGCACAGAACGAGGACAGTGGCGATGCTCTAGCTTGTCCTCAATAAACTGGAATTTACGTTCGAAACTCCCAGGGATCGAGATCGGGATCAGAAAGCAATCTTGATTCAGATAGCGACACCAAGTGAACACACAAAAAAAAACTCCAATGGGATATTTGCACAGTGCTAAATTGAAGCTAAATTACCTCCAAAATGCAGATGAACCATACAATTCGATTACATACCTTTCGATTCGAATTCGAATCCTTATCGCCAGCCCCATCACTTCCACCATTCTGCCCTGCAAGACACCACATGAAACAGTCACCGTTGCTGCACCACTGCCGATCGAGCTAGACCCTACGGATGATCATGGCCGTTCGGCTGGAGTTTCTTACAAGTGAAGGTAATTTAGATTCTCTGGCACGCACAAGTGCAGCTGTTTGGGGCCAATGGAACAGTGAAAAGGGTCAAAAGGGACCATCGGTTGGTGACGGGCAGAGTAGCAGTAGCAGCAGGACAGGCCGATTCAGGGCAGCTCGATTCGATATGCAGCGAGTCAGACAAGCAAGGGGTGCTGTGTCCTGAATCCCCAATCTTCTCACTGCAGTTCTGCGCTGGTCATGTTATGGGTACCAAACATGCGTACAAATACTCACTGTACATGTACAGCCATGTGGGGTGTCACTGTGTGCGTGTGAGTGGCCACTGTGTGATAAGCCTATATACTTTGGTAGTTGGTACCAAACATGTGTACAGTACTCGACAGCTCTGCGCGTACGTGCAAAACACAATGCCCTGGCCTTTTCTGTCAACCGCTCGTGGTGGTTAGAGTTAATCACAAGCAGTATACTTTGAAAAGAACTGGTTCAACAGCTAAAGCGTGATGGAATCAATTAGCTCTGTTATTATGAGAAAGAAAAAGGATACTGTATCTTAATTTTAACAACAGTAAGATACGCTAGTGTAATAAAAACTGAAGACAGAGTAGTGTTCTCCTTGCAGCAAAAAGAAAATGAAAAAGGAAATTTCAGAGTGTTTTTTTTTCAGGAGAGGTAAAGCTTTTGATAATATCCAAAAGAAAGCTTGCATTTGACAGAGGTAGGGTAGGGAGGAGGGAGAAAGCTGAAGGCATATATACGATGAAATGTCAATGTGGTGCAGTGTTCTTAGCATACCCCCACAGGAATGAAGATGCCAACGTGCTTAGCACAAAGTTGGGTGCTTTGACTTGGTATGGGCGGGCTGTTTCCAAATTGGGCCGAATCTTGGACCAAGCCGGAGATAACGTTCTGAGATGTGGTCCATGTCAAAAAAAAAAGTTCTGAGATATGTATACATACGATCATCAGTAATTCAGTAGTCAGACATAAAAAAACGAGGAGTCGACAACTTGAATGTGGTGAAACCTAATCAGCTGAATGAATTACGCTCAATTTAAATATTTTCCCTTTCTTGCATTCACTTACACATCAACATTTTCCCTTTCTTGCATGTGGTGCTCGATCGAGACATGAAATCTGCTGTGTGATCGGTCGGCATGTTGTTACCATATATATATCTAGTTGCATCTCAGCATCTGCATGTGGTGCATCTCAACACCCCTACAGCAACATGCCCGAGTGCAAGTGTGCCATAGCAGAACCTGTCACCTTCCCTGCTTCCCTCCTCAATCATCACAAGACGCCATGCCATGCCATGCCAACCATTCGTCTGCAGCGATGCCTACAAATCCAGATCAGCCGAGATCGAAGAACACGCACGTCCATGTCGATCGCAAGGTGGCAGACTGGCAGGAGAAACAGCCCACTCAACCGTACGCCCCGGCCCCGTTTCAACACGGGAACTGAAAAGGCCGTGCACGCGGCAGCACATGCATGCTCTTCTTGGCAGCAACTTGCATTGCATTGTTGAAGCTTCGATCGCCTGCATGATTGTTTTGCTGGTTGTCTCTGCCGGTCATGTGGAGACTGCGAACAAAACGGGGGTGTATCGATCGATTAGCTTAGTAGAGCTTCTAGAGATGAATGCACGCATGTGATGAGTGCTTATGCTAGCTTGTTTCAAGATTACACATCATAGGGTATATTCATGCCAACTTTATTTGGCGAATATATTTACATGTCTACTATTTTTCTCTTACTACAAATTTACCTTAGCTAGTGAAGGGCCACACTTGTGGTTCAACTAATTAAAAATCAGAGGCTACGCACTCTTCCTGAATGCTGTCAGAGTAAAGCTGCAACAGTTATGGTGTTTCGGTTAAGATATGGTTAACGACCAGCGGATTAGATGGATCCAATTGACGTGATGGCCTTTCTTGTTGGATAACACAAAGTCGTGTGAGGTTAGTGTCTGCCATAAAGGTACCCCATGTGATGGCTTCACTATCCATGTTATGGACTTATGGGAGATTTGGAGAGCTCAGCCTTGGCACCCATGCATCTTCCTGTCTCTTTCAGGACTGTAACGGAAGAACCTGTAACTAGCCGGCTGGAGCCTTTTCATGTTCATGGGAATAATTGAACTGCTTCCTCTGAATTACCGTGTGTGGTGAAACGAATTCTGAAAAACAGCAAGCACTGAAAAAAGCCACACACATAGTGCAGAGTCCCGGTGGTAGTGGTAGGAAGCCGTGTTTCAAGGGAGGAAGGCTGCGGGGGAAAATTAAGGCGCCGCCAAATCACTCGACTCTGAACTCGACAGATCAACCGTTGCGGCGACACGAGATCTTTGCGACAGAGAATCGTCACATCCTGATGATCTCCAACTAACGCTCCAATACTGATGCATGCATGCTCATGCTTTCTCAGAGATGGGCCATGAACAGCAGAGTTCAGTGATGCTCGATCGATCCACACCATACAGCAGTGTGCACCATGATACTTCTGGTGCATTCTGATGTAATAGCATCGGTAAAGTGAACTCGGTAAAATTTTTGCAGCAACTTTACTTGTCTGTTCTTTCAAAACGAAAAACTTTACTTGTCTGTTCATCGTCCTTGTGTAGAGCACTTTGGCCACTTTTGTGGTTGGATTCGTGCTTGCATCCACAACCGGATGCTTCTGCTAATTCCTTGCTTGAAAGATGGAGAGCTGCTAGCTTGCAAATGCGGCAATCGAAGCCTTGCTGGACAAACAGTACACGAGCTGGGAAAGAGAGGAAAAGGGTACAGAGTGGAAAGTAGAGGGCGAGGACAGTGTCGATGCTCTAGCTTATCCTCAATAAACTGGAATTTACGTTCGAAACTCCCAGGGCGATCGGATCAGAAAGCAATCGTGATTCAGATAATGTTCTCGAATGGGATATTTGCATAGTGCTAAACTGAAGCTAAAATTACCTCCAAAATGTAGTTTTTTTGTAGTATAGATAAACCATACAATCTTTAGGGGGAGGACACGTTTACCGTCAATAACAGATACATACCTTTCGATTCGAATTCGAATCCTTATCGCCAGCCCCATCACTTCCACCATTCTGCCCTGCAAGACACCACATGAAACAGTCACCGTTGCTGCACCACTGCCGATCGAGCTAGACCCTACGGATGATCATGGCCGTTCGGCTGGAGTTTCTTACAAGTGAAGGTAATTTAGATTCTCTGGCACGCACAAGTGCAGCTGTTTGGGGCCAATGGAACAGTGAAAAGGGTCAAAAGGGACCATCGGTTGGTGACGGGCAGAGTAGCAGTAGCAGCAGGACAGGCCGATTCAGGGCAGCTCGATTCGATATGCAGCGAGTCAGACAAGCAAGGGGTGCTGTGTCCTGAATCCCCAATCTTCTCACTGCAGTTCTGCGCTGGTCATGTTATGGGTACCAAACATGCGTACAAATACTCACTGTACATGTACAGCCATGTGGGGTGTCACTGTGTGCGTGTGAGTGGCCACTGTGATAAGCCTAGATACTGTGGTAGTTGGTACGTACCAAACATGTGTACAGTACTCGACAGCTCTGCGCGTACGTGCAAAACACAATGCCCTGGCCTTTTCTGTCAACCGCTCGTGGTGGTTAGAGTTAATCACAAGCAGTATACTTTGAAAAGAACTGGTTCAACAGCTAAAGCATGATGGAATCAAGCTCTGTTGTGATGAGAAAGAAAAGGACACTGTATCTTAATTTTAAAAACAGTAAGATACGCTAGTGTAATAAAACTGAAGACTGAGTTACAGAGTGTTCTCCTTACAGCAAAAGGAAATTTCAGAGTGTTTTGTTCAGGAAATGTAAAGCTTTTGATAATATCCAAAAGAAAGCTTGCATTTGACAGAGGTAGGGTAGGGAGGAGGGAGAAAGCTGAAGGCATATATACGATGAAATGTCAATGTGGTGCTTTGACTTGGTTTTGTTGGATCAAGCAAGGATCGATGTGATGTGCATTACCTGGAGTTGAATACTGTGATGATTATATATATCCTTGTTTGACATGGTGCCTGACTGATGACGACTAACAAAATTAAATAAATGAATGAATTAATTAATACCTATGTGTGATCAGATCGATCGGTAATGATATGATGCACCCAGGATGAATGAATGAATGAATTAGTACCTGTGTGATCAGATCGATCGGTAATGATGCATCCAGGAAGGAAGGAATCTGTGGTTATAATTGAGAGTCAGCGAGGCCGGGCCATTAGGAGATCGATTAGATCGCCCTCCACTCGTTTACCCGGCCTGTGGCTGTGGGTCTATCTGACCATGATGGCCAATCTCCACTACTGGAAACCGGGAGCAGCGGAGATGCATCGAATTTCTTGGGGCACTAATTAAACCTGCTTGTTTCGTATGTATTTAGAAGCACCATGTTAGTCTTCGATCGATGCGCGCAGTCCTGCTGTTTTTTTTTTCCGCGTCCCCGAAGCATCCATCCATAAATAAATAATCAGACGATCAGACGGGTGACGATCACTATGTAAGAAACCCTTATTAGAGACGCGTCTAAAGAGTCATTGGAGACGCGTATTTTACGCGTCATTAAAGATGCGTCTCTAATGTAAAGTCAAAGGAGACGCGGATTTTACGCGTCACTGATGACTGATATATTGGAGACGCGTGTTCAGTGACCCGCGTCACCTAAAATGGTCATTAGAGACACTGTCTAAGTGAAACGCGTCTCCAATAAGGTCATTAGAGACGCGTTTTTTCAACCCGCGTCTCCTTTGAGTGGGTCATTGGAGACGTAGGTTTGCAACCCGCGTCTCCTTTGATGATTAAAAAAATAAAATTACAAAAAGCTCCATAATCATTTATTAGCACATGTCTTTTTACAACTAACTCCCTAGAGAAAGAAAAAATTACAACACATATCTCAAACAGACTAACACATTAGATCTAGATGGAGGGGGTAATTACCCATCCGACTATCGCGGTCCAGATCCGTGGCACGGAAGTAAGCGTCGAAGGCCGCCTCCATCGCCCTCAACGGAGGGCGGCGGCGGGGCTTGCTGGGTGGGAGCTTGTCGCTGGCGGCGAGGGGTCCCGGCCGGCGAGATCAGGAGGAGTAGGCGGGTGTGCGGCGGGAGGGGTGGGATCTGGTCCCACCGCACGACCGCCGCAGCCGCGGACGCGGGGGACGACGACGGTGCGGCAGCGTCCCCGCTGTCCCCTTCTCCACCACCACCACCACCACCAGTGCAGCACCCCCACCCCCACCCCGACGCTATGTGATGGAGAGAGGGGAAGAGAGGAGCGGTGGCAGCGCCCCCAGATCCGGATGGGGCGGGAGGGAGTGAGGCGGCGCCTGCAGGACGAGGCGGCGCCAGTGGGCAAGCTCGGCGACGGCGACAGCAGGGGACTTCGAGGGGGAAGGAGGGGGAGCGGCGGCTGCGAATGGAGGGGGAAGGAGCTGAGGTGCGGTTGGGGAGGGGGGAGGGCTAACCCTAACGCCGCGGCGCGCTGTCTTCTTGGGCCGGCTGAAAGGCCAGTGTGGCCCAGGCCCAGGTTGTTCATGGGTGTTGGCTGTTGCCTTTTGATTTAACACTCGGTGGACTTGGTTATAGGAGACTTACTCATAGGAGACGCGGTTTACCGAAACCGCGTCACCAATATACCCAGTTATAGGAGACGCGTGTTTATTGGGACGCGTCTCCTATAACTGGGGCAGTCATAGGCGACGCGGTTTGTTAAGAAGCGTCGCCTATTAAGGTACATAGGAGACGCGTGTATTGATGGTTCTGCACATTGAAAAGCCCTCGATCAAGGTACCATAAGAAGAAATCTGACAAGGTAGAAAAGAAAGAAAAGATTTATAACCATTGCGCTGTACCACACATGTTTATTTAATGACAGGGAAAGTAAAGAATGTATCCACTTATAATGATCATCAAACAAGAGTACTAAGGACCAAACAGTGATCGCACAGTCAAACAATAAATTAGGAAAACTATGCAGCTAAATGACCAATAATAAAAGACAAATTTAATAAACTTAATAAGGACTCAAACAACAGTACTAAGGACCATGCTATACTCACCAGTTCAGAGAATGGCTCTTACATGCCCTACTAGTTTTAGCCTAATATTTATATCTGCAGTTCACCAGGAGAATATGAGAATAGCTACAGCCACCAGTAGGAAGAACTTCTACATTTTTGTAAATATTGATAGCCATCCACCAGCACACACAAAAAGAAAGAAAGAAAAGGTTGAGGCACATGAAAAGCAAGCCATTTCTTCGCAATCAGACTGAGGAAAGGTCGTGTACTAATTCGATCATGTAGGTTGTTGAAGAAGTATTGTCTCAGGAGATATGCTGCCTTATCTGTTCGTAACCAACCAAACCTGAACAACATTGAAAGCCAATTCAGTATGTCAAAGCAGTTCCTTCTGAGCCAGGATCAAACTCAGACTGAGATGGAATGTGCATCCATTGATTTCGCACCAATAGCATTGCGAAAACATCCAAATAAGCAGGAAGAGAGGATTAACAGATCTACTAAACCCCACTATAGATTCTCTTAAACATGCAGTAATGCACAATACTGATAGACCCCTGCTCTTAAGCTACAGTCTGCAGGTGAAATTTAACCAGTAGTGTATCACCACCGATAGCCCCAAGCACGGAATCCTCACCTAGAAGGGCCATACGTAGGACCCCTCGATCCCCTTGAACGCGTCCCTAATCCGCTCCAGCCTCCGCTCATGCTCCTACAAAACCATCAGCGAGATCTCATCTCACAACACGATTCGCAACACGATTCCAATGCGCAATTACATTTCTCGAGCAACATTACTAAAATCAAATGTTGTTCACTCCAGAACATAGTCCTGAGAGTCTAAACAATCGGAGCAACATTACTAAAGCCAAGCTGATTTCTAAGACAAACAATGACTAACTTGAAGCATCAAAAGTTCGTTTATGTTATTGAGATTTTAGACTCTTAATTATAGCAATATTTCCACAAGTTTACTAATATCATAGTCCTGAGAAAAAGAGAAGTCATGCATGTCCTTATACCAGAACATTCAAATCCTGCATATATGACCTAGAATCTAAAAAGAACATTATAGAACTCGGAGCTTAAATTGGTGAGCTCACCATGCTATAGGGATATAAGGAGCAATTTGGGCGAGCTAGAGCACGTAATCACGAAGGTGGATCAAGGCAGGGGTAGGGGCCATCTAAGAATTATAAACATGAATGAAGCAAGCACTGAAAAAAGCAACTAAAGTCGATCTGCTTGGTCGGTGGGAATGGGCTAGAACACAGCAACATCCACAATGAGCAAAGCAAAGCACGAAATTGGTGGTGAGGAAGGGAGATCTGAGGTTTACCCGCGCTAGGACAGGCTGCGGGAGGCCGGAGCCCTTGAAGAAGGCGACGGCCTCCTGGCCGCTGATCCGACTATCGCGGTCCAGATCCGTGGCACGGAAGTAAGCGTCGAAGGCCGCCTCCATCTTGCTGGGTGGGAGCTTGTCGCTGGCGGCGAGGGGTCCCGACCGGCGAGATCAGGAGGAGTAGGCGGGTGTGCGGCGGGAGGGGTGGGATCTGGTCCCACCGCACGACCGCCGCAGCCGCGGACGCGGGGGACGACGACGGTGCGGCAGCGTCCCCGCTGTCCCCTTCTCCACCACCACCACCACCACCAGTGCAGCACCCCCACCCCCACCCCGACGCTATGTGAATGAGAATGAAGCAGTACGTGCACCCGCTATCTTCGTTCGGGTAAAGAAAAAAAAACAAAACGTACGTGTAGAATGTGGAATATATACGTACAGACATGTGGTCACGTCTGGACGAACAAGCTAGCACAGGCCTCCGCGTCGTTTTTCCGTCGAGTCCCATATATCATTTGACCAGCCCAGATAGCCGGATAACATTTTCCGCAGCGGCAGCATCTTTTTGCCGGTAGCCCAGGTGGTGGCCATGCGGCTCTGCCTGCCGGCTGGCGGCAGGGGCGCGCCGTTGGATTGCCAGCCATAGCCACACCTTCTCTCGATCAATCATCGATCGGTCGATCAGAGAAAAAAAACAAATAAACGGGGAGAAGAGATTTGCTAGCTATAGCTAACAGCTACTTATATGATTTCCTTTTTATTTGCGGTTCTCGGTCGATGATTGTTGGTTGTGAACGTGCGTGCGTGGCAATGTGGGCATGGCATTGCCAGGGGGACCAGGCCAGGCCAGCAGCGTTACGTTACGTTACGTTACGTTACGTACGTGCAGATCGGGGATTTTTTTTTTCATATTTAACCAATTTTTTAAAAATATTTTCAAAAATAACTCATCCTAATAAATATTTACATCTCATGACCTTTTTGGTCACGCCAGCCCACATGGCGCGACAAAATAACGTTGCCGCGCCACGCATCGGCGCGACAAACCTGCCACACTGGATGGGGAGGCTTACATGGAACCTCCTGTCGCGCCACTGCATGTGGCGTGACAACTCTATTTTATCGCGCCAAAGCACGTGGCGTGACAGGGAGTAGGGAGGCACTCCCTAATTCAACCATCTATTTTGGTCGATCTAAATAAAATATTATTTATAATCTAAATTTTATGAAACATGATAGTCGTGTTGTAGATGATGTAAATATTCTATTTTAGTTATGTGCACAAGTCCAAGTGCAACATATTACAAGATATATAATTTCAAAGTAGGATATGTTTTATCATATTGGGTTTCTCATAAGAAGGGAGGGGCTCCTCCCTCGCTTCCTAATTCAACCATCTATTTTGGTCGATCTAAATAAAATAGTATTTGTAATCCAAATTTTATGAAACATGATATATGTGTTGTAGATGATGTAAATATTCCATTTTAGTTATGTGCACAAGTCAAAGTGTAACATATTACAAGATATATAACTTTAAAGTAGTAAATATTTTATCATATTGGGTTTCTCGTAAGTACGAGAAACAAGTAATTTGATCACCCTATTTTGGACCAGGTGCTACGTATTTAGAGATACATAATTCTAAATTATGCTATATTTTATCCTTATTTGATACCTTGTGAGTGGGAGTCTTTTTATCTTCATATTTACTTTATCAATCCCACACCCTAATCAAAATATTGCCTAACTTTGCGCACTCATCCAACTAATACCACACTTAAGCTAGATTTTTCATATGGTTCATGGTTACAGAGCATTGATTTGACCAACTCTTATGGATTTGAGGCATGATGTGGAATAGATGGGTCAAAAATGAAGCGTGCTAAGATGCTACAACATTGCGAGAACCAACTAGCAACACATCCTCATTGACTTGTTGTGTAAAACATGATGCAACACTATACGACAAAGAAAATGATGGATAAAAATAAGGTGATTGTAAGATAAAGAATTTGCTTATAATATCCTATTTTAAAAATTTCTTATCATCAATGTTAGTTCACTACTAGAAATTGAAGGGTATTTTCACGTTACAGAGTATTATAATAATAAAATATCTCATGAGGACGGGTTATTTTTAAAATATTTTTAAAAAATTGGTTAAAATTGAAAAAAAAATCCAGTTGAAGCTTGCAGTACGTGCGTGCCTGACCTGACTTTGTGGCCACGGGGCCGGATGATCGAGTCCCCTGCCCTGCCCAGATCGATTGCTCCTTGCTGCTTGCACACCTGCCACTGCCAGCCGGCCGGCCTAGCGGCTCAACATCGGTACGTTCTCACCGGAATTGAATTGATAGCTGCAGCCGCGCGGCATGCACAACATCATCGATCGATCGTGTCCTTTCCGCAGCTGCAGGGATGTGTATTATATTTCAGTGTATGTATGTAACCCGTGCTGGATCGATCTGAGTGTCCGAAGCTGACACCAGGAATCTCTGCGCGTCTCCCGTTTTGGAGCCTTCTCCCTCCTCGCGCGCTCTCGTTCAATTCGTTGCACACACGGAATCGGTTGGTTGGGCGTTGTCACCCGCTCTCTTTCTCTCTGCCTGCCAAAAACCCATGCCGGCATGTACCTATACTCCAAACACAAGCACATCATGAGCATGCTATGCTATGCCCGCAGTCGGCAGAACACAACGCAATGGCAGTAACGTAGTAACTGCTACTAGTCATCATCAGCCGCTTCACCACACGGAACTTGCCATCATGGGCGTTCTATTGTATTGTAGTAAGTAAGTACTCCGTATTGGGCAACCTGCTGCTGCTTCTGCTTCTATTTCTGCTGCTTCTGCCATGCTGGTTCCGGATCGATCGATGGATCGATCGGCCAACGGGAAGCGCTTGATTTCAGTGCACGTCCGGATCGATCACCCAAAATGTTATGTGCGGCCACTGCGAGAGCTAGAGCAGAGCATCGAACACAACTTCCTTTTTGGCGTTTGCTCCCATGATTATTACAGCTACTTACTACTACTACTACTAATGGGCAGCAGCAATGATGACTGCGGCCGGGACAGGAAACAAATAAAAAATCGTAGCCTCTCCATTACGGGGCGGTGGTTGCAGCAGTGCTGTGATAATTCGCTCCATCCGTTAGTTGATTCATCGACATGTTATTGTTTGGCTGGTTACTAGCAGTACGTAATGCCTCAATTCTCCGCGTCATGATCATGACAATGTAAAACTTCTTTTTTTTTCTTCTTTTAGTTAATGTATACGAGTATATGGCTGCGTGTATCGACTTGTTGCACAGGCCAACACTTTGCCAAACAAAGCTATTTATATTTATCTAAAACAAAGTGGCTGCTGAAGCAATAAATTGCGAAGAAACGTACATGCCGTGAAAATGATAACAAAGGCAAGGAGACACCGCGCTGCTCCATTCTCCACTATCAATACTACTGTACTACACTCATTGTAGTGACCACTGGTGGTTGTTGATGCATGCCTTTTCATCATCCGTCCCAACTTTAGCCGCCGGCCACACTAGCTTTTCTTTCTTTCTTTCGCGTGCGTGTTACTGCGACGCACTTAACCCTACTATTATAGACGTTAGTTAGCTAGCGAGGACCAAGCAATCACATCATTATTAGCCACCTTTCCTCTTGGAGAGTTACGAGTACGTACGCTCCTCACCAAAGGGAAGGGACATCATGAGCAGCTACGATCCTAGAACAAAAAGATTCCACCAATTAGCCTCGAGCCTCATGCGGCCATCGTCATCAACTTGTCATTTTATTATCTGCAACACTCGATTAGTTAATAGTACTGTGGAACGGTGTCGAGTCTTTTGTCTTTCCCTAGAAATATACTACTAGTTTTCCCCATCACTTTATTTTTAGCAGGCATATTAATTAGGATTTTATAATTTCTTTACAGATATAACATGACCAAATATCTCTTTAAATACATCATTAATTGATATAAAATCAGAAAATATCTTTCAAATATCAATTCATATACTATTTAGACTAGGAGCTAAAGGCTAGAATAACCCTCCTAGGGATACGCTTGAGGGACATTCGCCCTCGAAATTCTAGCAAGGGTGGTACCGCGAAGATTTGAACCCTAGTTGACTATTTCAGAGCCCGAGCCAATGACCACATTCTACTAGGTTTTCCTTCCCTCCCCTCTTCTTATATATTTGAGTAAATTTCACAGAACATCACGTCTTATGGTCTAAATATCAGAAAACTTCATGTACTGTGGTATATGCCACTTAACCTCGATCAGGTTTTATAGTCCATTTGTATCACAAAACCACACTCTTTACAAGAATCATTGGAATTATGACAAGCAGTCAAGCTTTCTCAGGTTGAATCCCTTGTTTTCAGTCAAACTCATATCCAAACCTTTCTCTCTCCAGATATTTCAGTTAGTTAACTGTTGACCCGTGCCGCTACATGTTTGCCCTACAAGACCAACACATCCGCTCATTGTTCGATTATTAGTTTTTGAGTGGTTTTGTTCAGTTAGACACGTCAGCAGCCACAAAATTTTGTCATAGTCCTAGTGATTTGGGGTGACTTTGTGAAACAAACCGAGCCGTAAAACTTTTCAGTAGAAGCTCACGTTAAAGAGGGAACCGCTGAAGGAGCGAATCAACGGTCTTTAGATAACCCAAGAAAACCCAAGCAACTTTAAGCCAAGAAGAAAGCCAAACTTTCTATCTAGAACGAAAAGAAATAGACATTTTTTTTTATTTCATTCAGATCGAAAGGAGAAAAGGAACGATGGCGTGCAGTTGGATAGGGTGAGCAGGCACATGCTCGCTTTTGATTGTGATAGCAACAGCTACATCGCGCACAAAACGGCTGGAAACGCAAGTTGCGGCTGCCCACTCCTCTGCTCTGGGCTCGCCGTGTATCGGGGGAGCGCAGTGGGGACGACGCTGTCATCCAGCAACTGCTGAATGCTGATCCATCCATGAAAGGTTCATCATGCCGCGTGAGACGACAACCGTTAGAGGACAGTGCGCTGCCAACGGGACTCAAATTAACCAACCCGTCTGAAAGCACGTCAGGTTCAGTGAACTGAACACAAGCAAGCAGTGCGGGTCCAAGCAACCTATACTGCTCACAAGACCTATTGCTGAAGAATATGGGACAAGAGAGTGGTGGAAAATGTGACCAATTCGGATGGAGCTCTGTGCGTGAGCACATGAAAACATTCCAAGGCCCTGTAACTGCACCCAGCCAACACATGTAGATCGTTGCCAACAGCGTATAGGTTTTAACTAGTAAAGAAAATGAACAGGGAAGCAGATCCAAGTGCAAGTTGTTCAGTGTAGAGTTCTACGACCACTGGGACAGAGACACACTGTAGATCGATGCCACACTGCACAGTACTCTATGAAAGCTGGATCTCGACCTCCATTTGAGCGTAATAACCACGACGGAACCCTACACCCTAGCCTCTTGATGTGAGGTCAAACAAGCTATAAACAACAACGAGTTCCAGCTTATAAACTGTTAATTAGCACTGACATAATTACACAAACCCATCCCTACTGGTACTAGTACATGCACACGCAATGAACCTGAACCCCGATCGATGCAGGAAGAAGAATTGGGGGAAAATAAAAAAGGAATCCTTTCGGAAGCATCCAAAGGCCCCGCTGATTCTTACACGCCGCCCTCGCCCTGCCCTGCCAGGCTGCCACCCTCTCGAGCGAGCAATCCGTCAGCGGCGGCCATTAATCTAGGCGCTAATGGCCTCGATTACCTCCCCGGTGACACAATAAACAAACCGAATCGCCACGGAATGCGGGGCGGCGATCAATGCGATGCGATGGTGTGGCCGCGCGCGCGCGGGAACCAAGAACTCGGGGCTCCAAATCAAATGCCTGCCGATCTAGCTAGCTCGGCAAAGTCCATGCGATGCGAGGCAGCTTGGTGAATTAGGAAATGGTTTAGTACCGGCGTTGGAGACGAGGACGAGGCTCAACGGGGGCGGCCGAATGTGTCGGTGTGGCTCAGCTCGTGGTTTCAGTTTAGTAATATTAGTTTGGCTGCAGATCAGCGTGGATCGGTGCAATATATGTAGCTGATCTTGCGGGTTCGATCGGTCGTGGATCAGACCCGGCCAGTTGATGGCTTTGACTGGATTATTATGTCAAAACCATCTAAATGGCTAATATAGTACTCCAGTTCCAGCTCATTATTAGTTTGCAACACGCTAGGACGAGCTTTTAAGCTGCAGTGTGATTTTCCTTCGCAAAAGAAAAAAAAAACAGCTACAGCTAGTTTCAGCAGCCACCAGACAGGCAGCCAGCATGCATGTGTTTCCCGTAGGAATTGCTGTGAGAATTCTCATGTCATTCCAAACGGATTAGTCTCTAGTGCGTTTGATAAAGAAAGGTTCACCGTACCTGACACCGCTAACGATCCGATCCCAATCCATCCATCACTCACTCACTCACGCTCCAGTACGTGCGCGCGTCCTCGCACATGCCAGTCCGGCCTCGTCACTCGTCAGCCGTCTGATCACCAATCAGCAGCAAACAGAATAACCTAACCATATATATTCCCGGTCCACATCCCAGCTGCAGCGGCAGTGAGTGATCTCACGCCAAGTTGCAGTTAGCGAGCCGTTGAGCCAGCCCTGCATGCCCAGGAATCATATCCTAGCTGATCCATGCGGTTACTACCTTTGCGTGCCCCCTTCCCTTGTCCGCTTCTACCAACCGGAATCTCCCCGCGCGCACGCCGCCTGATCGAGTCCTGGCCGCCGGCGAGTGAGCGGTAGCAGCCGCTTTGGCCCCGCCGGCCGGCATCCCTGCACAACCTTTTTTTTTCCGGCCGGCTACAGCGGGCCGGTGCGGTAAGGATCGATAGCCGTCAGTGCTCCGGCAGCAGGAAAAGCACCGAGCCCACAGGGGAAAAAGGGAGGCCGAACGGATCCCTGTGTGCGTTTGTGTTTGTTGGTTAGTGCTGGTGTGCAGGCGGTTAGGCCGGCGTCGATGCCACGGCCGGTACTACGGTGTGGTGTTTGCACAAGCCACTACGCCGGCCATTGCACGATCGTGCGTGCCTACCTTGTTGATGATGGCGATGGATGGCCGATCGAATCGGATCTCCAGCTGCTAGCTATAATTCGATCCTCGATCGCGGCTATCTGGGAGCTGGGGCACATGCTATCGTCGTCTCCTACCAGCTTATTAGTACGTAGTTAGTGCTCCCCCTCTAGCCTCTCTACGACAAGTTGTTGTCGTGCCGGTCGTCGAGTGTGTAATGTATCGTGTATGCTTCCTTCGCTTTGACTAATACAAGTACGTACTGATCAGCACGACTGCGTGCAGTGCTAGCTCAACGAAATGCCTGATCGATCGTGGTATTCTTTGCACAGCTGGCTTTGTTCTGCTAAATTATAATTATCGCTGAAGCACCAGCCCCAGATAGACATGAAAAGAGGAAAATCTATTGGCTCCTCCTATCTATACACATCGCAAACACAGATAAGGCAAATGATTAACATCGACAACTACTCTCTGTATTAAGTATGCTAGGAGTGTGAGTGTACACCGGCCGAATCATGCATGGGACTGCCACTAAATGGGCACCATTGCAGATACGGGTTATGAAATGGGAGATGCTTTTTTGTGAGAATCTCTATGATTGATGGCGTGGAGATGTTCTTTCCGTGAGAATGTCTGGAACTTAACTTGTTTCCCTTGCGCATCTCTTTAGAATTAACATGGAGGCTCCAAATTTGTAAGATAGGTTGTGTGTGTAGCTAGAAACACTCTAAAATAATTTTGTGTCTCAGGTACAAAATTATTCGTTCATAATAATTTTGTACCTGAGACACAAAATTATCGAAATAATTATAAATGAAGCAATTTAAAAAATTATAGTTGCAAATTTGCAACAAATGAAGCAATTTAAAAAATGATCTAAAATTACAATCTTAATTTCTTTAGTAATCTGAACACCAAAATTCCTATTTTCGATTTTACAAACAATATATGGCTTAGGAGTAGCGCAGTACACTATGAACTTTTTCCTTGGAGTGCATACATTAATATACCTTAAATAGTGGTAGATGATCTTACCGCAACACGCACAGCTAGATCATAGTACTCCGTAATATAATTGCACGTACGGTGTACCTTAAAAATCTCGCTCTTTTTTTGTCACGTTTACCTTAATTTTCGCCATCGCATCTTAATTAATATCCACCGGGTAAACAGATGGAATTGTTGGATGGGGCTAGCTATTCCTCAGATATATATGTGTGTGGAGATTCACTTTGTGCATATGAGTTCTTTTTTTCTCTCTGTTAAGTTGTACTAGGAAATTCCATATATATTGCTGCGACCATCTATCTGATCTCCTCACACACAGTTTTTTGATATATAATTCTTCTCAATTTGTATATGCCTTTCTCCAACCGCTCTGACATACATGAATATCCTTGTCACCTCAACGGCTAGATGATTGTTATCATATCACCACAAGCTAGATTGGCTAGATGGATAGTAATATACATGCATTCGGGCTGGCAGTGATGGGTGTCCCCAGGTGAGATGACACAGGAGGCCCCTGCACAGAGTCACCAAGCAAGCAAGGCATGTGTGGCATGTCCAGCACCCACTCCAGCTACCTTCCCTTCCCATCAAAGTCACCGGCCACCCCAAACAAATCTTCTTCCATTCCGCTCGGCCTCTCATCACCATGCATGCTCCGTTACAGTTCCATCAGAGCCCATCCTTCATCCACCATAGGCTATTAGGCTAGAATCTAGAGAGAGAGAGAGAGAGAGAGAGAGAAGGTGAAGAAAAAGAAATAGAAAAAGGGGGCAACCAAACAGAGACATAATTACCACCACCCTTGTAAGGTGTAATCCATGTGCCTCTGCTATATAACAATCCAATCCCAATCCCCTAAGCACAAGCAGCGTGTGCAGTGTAGCTTTTTGCTGCCCACCATCTCCGGCCTTCCCCTTCTCTCTTGCTTTGCTTCTTCCCTTCCTTCTTTCACACTGCTAGCTGGTCTCTTTCTCATTGGTGAGGTGAGGGTGAGGTGAAGCCGTGAAGGATCGCGCGCGGCCATGGCGGCGAGGGGGAGGTGCTGGCTGCCGCCGGCGTGCGTGCTGGCTGTGCTGTGCCTGGCCGCCGCCGTGTCCGGCGAGCCGCTGCCGCAGTACTACAATGCCATCTTCAGCTTCGGCGACTCCTTCTCCGACACGGGCAACTTCGTGATCATCAACTCCGGCAAGCTCCCCAACATGCCCAAGTTCCCCCCGCCGTACGCTCGCTGCTCCAACGGCCGCCTCGTCATCGACTTCCTGGGTGCGTAATTTAAACTTCTATCTATACGATTGACTGATCGATCGATCGATCGATTTGCTCGTCACGGGGGATTAATTGGAACAATTAACTACTGCTTGCAGCCGAGGCGTTCGGGATCCCTCTTCTGCCGCCGTCGGCGAACAAGGGCACCAACTTCAGCCAGGGCGCCAACTTCGCGGTGATGGGCGCGACGGCGCTGGACCTCAAGTACTTCAAGGACAACAACGTGTGGAGCATCCCTCCCTTCAACACCTCCATGAACGTGCAGCTGCAGTGGTTCGACGAGGTCAAGCAGACCATCTGCTCGCACCCCGCCGAGTGCCGCGCCTTCTTCTCCAGGGCGCTGTTCATCTTCGGCGAGTTCGGCGGCAACGACTACTCGTTCGCGTGGAAGGCCGACTGGTCCCTGGAGAAGGTGAAGACGATGGTCCCCGCGGTGGTGGCGTCGCTGGTGCGCGGCGTCGAGCGGCTCCTGGAGGAGGGCGCCCGGCACGTCGTCGTGCCGGGCAACCTCCCCGCCGGGTGCATCCCCATCACGCTCACCATGTACCCGTCGGAGGACAGGTCGGAGTACGATCCCCGGACCGGGTGCCTGAAGAAGTACAACTCCGTCGCGCTCTACCACAACGCCATGCTCCGGATCGCGCTCGACCGGCTCCAGCGGCGGCGGCCGGAGGCGCGGATCGTCTACGCCGACTACTACACCCCGTACATCCAGTTCGCGCGCACGCCGCACCTCTACGGTGAGTCTGAATGTTTGCTTCGTCTATCGATCGATCGATCGTTCTCGTCTGTCTGTCTGTCTGTCTCCGTGTTGTTTCTTGGTTGGTTCATGGACAGTTGAGAAGGCTGGAGCAGTAGAGAGTGCTAGCAGAGAGGAATATGGGTTGGTGTGGTGCTCTGCTCTGCTGTGTTCTGTTGCGGCACGAGCAGAGCAGTGGGGTGGCTTTATGGAGGTTAGTTTCCGGGCAGTGCCAGGGCTGGTGCCGCGCCCCAGCAGCGTACGGCGTATGCAGTTCAAACGCTGGCGGTCATGGACTTGGCTGTGGGTGGCCTAGCGATGCATGCGTAGCACTACCAGTCAGTCAGGGTGTGTCTGGTCGGCACGATCATATCTCGCGACGACGACGACGGGCCGGGTGGTCCGTCCGTCGCCGCCTGGTGTGTAGTGGTAGGGACTAGGGAGAGGAAGAGAGTGTGTACTATGCTTTGGCTGGGGACTGGGGTGGTGTCCCCGGTAGGACTAGGATCCCGCGATACACGGACGGTGGTGTCAGCACTGTCAGGTGAGGGGTTGGCAGGCAGGCAATTCCGAGAGATGGACCAACATACGTATGCATCTGTGTGATCGAGCTCACCTACCATACCAGTTACGACAGCCTGTTCCGTACGCCGGCCGCCCGTAGTATCGGCTGCTAGCTCAGTGATGCTTGGCTTCCATTCCATGCCAGGTCGGCGTTCTACTGCCTGCTGCCACCACGAATTGCCCTGTCTTTTCTGTCGCGTTGTTTGGTTCAGCAGCCGAATCAGGATCGTATACGTATATCGCCGATGGATCAGTCCATATCCGATGATTAATTAGAAACTGGTGGTTTGCGTGCGTGCAGGGTACAAGCGCGGCGCCCTCCGCGCCTGCTGCGGCGGCGGCGGGCCGTACAACTACAACATGAGCGCCTCCTGCGGGCTGCCGGGGTCGACGACGTGCGAGGACCCGGACGCGCACGTGAGCTGGGACGGCATCCACCTCACGGAGGCGCCCTACCGCTTCATCGCCAACACGTGGCTCAAGGGCCCCTACGCGCACCCGCCGCTCGCCACCGTCGTCCGCGAGGACATGGTCGACTAAGCTGATCTCCGACGAGATCATCCATGTACGTGTTTGATGAGCGAGCGAGTGTGCTTGCTTGCTCGCTGCATCGATATATCATACTGCAGATCATACATACTGCAACGACGCGCATTCCATTTGTTCATGTATATTCTGGCCGGAGGGAGTACGTACTATACATCCGATCCGATCGAGTGGGTTGTTACTAGGAGGTTTGTTTTATGTTCCTTGTTCTTGGCTTGCTCTCATATGTGCGTGCCCTCTGTCGAGCCGGATCGAAACGAGCGAGCGGTTTTGGTGTATTGCTGCCGTGCAGTGCACTCCAAGGTGCCGACTGTTTGATGATGGTTCAGGAGCCATTACATATATAGGAGTACGTAACAAATTGCAATACTACTGCGTTTCGGAGTATAGTACGAAGGAACAAGCAGTCAACAAGTATATGCCTGCAAGCAAGTCGGACTGGAGCTCAAAAGCGGTACACGCCTCTCCCACCATCGCAGCAAACGGATAGAAAGGATAGGTCGGTGGCGGTCGAGGCCAGGACTTTCCCATGGGAGCGTGTGAGAAATACACACAGGATATATATAGTACAAAGAAATACGTATGTCCAAGATTGCTGACAGGAGGATCCGTGTACGTAGCAGAGAGAGTGCATGCGAATGAGGAGACGACGCTGCTGAGGCAAGCCGCAAGCAACGCATATATGCCAAGGGACCAGTCCTCACAGTACCACGCACCACACCGCCGGTGCAGTGCAGGTCGGCCGATGCAAGCGAAGCGAAGAAGCAGCCGCGCTGGGCTGGCTGGCCGGCCTCGCGAAAAAGCAAGCGCTTTTCGGGGCGGGGCCAGCCAGAATCAAAATCGTTGCCGCTTTTGGCGCCGTGTGATTGCGCGCGTTGCTTGACCATGGATGGCATTATACGCAGTCCGTCCAGTCCCACACCATGCATTGCGTTGTCGAGATCGTCGTCGTTGCGCAATTACGGCGTTGCGTTGCCGAGGGATATGCATGGGCCGCCGACCGTGCCGTGCCGGCGGCGAGCTGGTCGCTGGCACGTAACGTACCCGGCCTTGCCGCCGCGATCCGGCCGTGGGCGTGGGATGGGCTTGCTTGCTTTGACCTCTGCCTGCGCGCGCGAGCCCATGGATCGCTCGCGCGGAGATGGTGGTGGTGGGGTGGGGATTGGGGAAGGGACGCGCGCCGAGCCGAGGACTGCGTGCACCGCATGTGCGCGTCGCCGCCCCGAGACAAACCCAAGCCGTCATGCACGTGTACGTGTGCGGGCGGCTGGATGGACGGGAGCCGTTCCGCGGCCGCTCCCCGTTTAATGTGCGTCGTCGCTGCGCCAGCGCCTCGGACGGATGGATCATGGATTCATCTGCTTCGTTCGTTCCAAGCGGTCGATTGATTGATTATTATTATGCGGGAAAAGTCAATCTTGCCTCCTCCATCTGTAACCAATGTTTGGTTTTCCTCTCTCGTTTCCAGTACCGGGTACGCGATCTCCGCCAGCTTTCGAAGCCGGTCATTTTTCCTCCCTCGGTAGTTTTAAACCCCGGTTTTGACCGTTTCGCTGCCACGTCGGCCACTGACATGTGGGCCCATGCTGACTCAGCGCGTACGAAAACAGAAACACCGATGCCTCGTGCCTCGTCCCCTCCTTTCCCCGTGCCGCCCCGCCGCCTCGTCGCCGGTCTCTCCAACCTTGCCCTCTCCCACCGCTGCACTGCCTCTCCACTCCCAACCCCCATGACCGGGCCGCGGCTCCTCCTTGCGGCGCCGAGCTCTCTGACCGCGGATCCGCTCAAGCGCGGAGTCCGGCGGCAGCGGCCGCGTCCCGCGAGATCCTCCGTGCAGCGGCGGATCAGGCGGACGCGGGGCGGGCAGGTAGGCTTTGCGCAACACCGAACAGGCATGCGGCGACGGCGCGGATGCGGGGCGGGGCGGCGGTGGCGGGCGGAGATGTGTAT
>OAMR01000002.1:4613027-4633700 GCA_900205405.1 Echinochloa crus-galli | reverse complement strand
GATGCGGGGCGGGGCGGCGGTGGCTGGCGGGCTTTGCGCGGCGGCTCCTTGCGCGGCGAGCGGTCGGGCCTTGCGACGACGTCTCCTTTCCCCCACCGCCGCACGACCTTGCGAAGACGGCCAGCGCGGGTGCGCGACAGGCTGCGGGCGAACAACGTTGGGCGTGCGGGGAGGTCAGCGGGCAGCGTCACAGGCGTGGCGCGGGCGGAGGCGGAGCGGCGGCAGGAGGCCAACAGCAACGGCGCGGAGAGAGTGAGAGGTAGGGGAGCGGGCTGGATCGGGTCGGGGCGTCGGGCCTGTGTTTTTGTTTTTGTACGCACTGAGTCAGCAGGGCCCACATATTAGTAGCCGACATGGCAGCGAAGGTCAAAACCGGGGTCCAAAACCACCGAGGGAGGAAAAATGACCGGTTTTGAAAGTTGGCGGAGGTCGCGTATCCGGTATTAGAAATGAGGAAGGAAAACCAAACATCGGTTACATATGAGGGAGGTAAGATGGACTTTTTCCTTATTACGCTGATGTGACGACGATGAATCCATCCTCGGCGCTCCAGGCCTCCAGCAGCGCGACGGCCTTGCGCTACAAATTAAGTGGGTCCAGTTGGGCCTCGTTCCAACTAATTAAGTGGGCCGACTCGGCCTCTGTACAGTAGCCTACTACTACTATTCTATAGGAAATGCGATGAGCCATCATGGGCTACATAGCCACACCGGATTTCAGTTATACGGGCTACATGCATATGGAGATGGACATCCATATTCCAATCTTGGGCCACAATCCTCTGCTGAAGCGGGCCCCTTCAAAGTCTCCAAAACATGAGCTTTTCTTACATCATGCATGCATCGTCTCCAAAGTCAAAACACTCATGTGATGTTCAGCAAATTTCTGATCATTTCTAGTCGGGTCACAACAGTTTGCCAGTCAGAGTTCCTCAGATTTGAGGCCACCTATCTATCTTCCCACCCGTACACGCGGCGCCGCAAGCATATTGACCCCCGTCAATCAACACTCCCGCTCCACTGTCTGTCTCTGTCAGTCATGGAGCCACTACTGCTCCCGATGCTGCAGCTCGCCGTCGTCTTCCTCTCATCCCTTCTTCTACATCCCACAGACGCCGCCGCCGCCGCGGCCACGCCTCCGCGCTTCAACTCCATCTTCAGCTTCGGCAACTCCTACGCGGACACCGGGAACTTCGTCCTCCAGTCCGCCGGCCTCCCCGCCATCCCCTTCAACCACTCCCCCTACGGCGAGACCTTCTTCCGCCGCCCCACCGGCCGCCCGTCCGACGGCCGCCTCATCATCGACTTCATCGGTACGCACGTACACAATGCAAGCATCATTAGCTGATCGATCGCCATTGTTCTGACCTTGACATGCTTAATTAGCGGAGGCGCTGGAGCTCCCTCTCCTGCCGCCGTTCCTCTCCCGCGAGCCGCCGCAGGAGCAGGACCTGATGAGCCACGGCGCCAACTTCGCCATCGTCGGCGGCACGGCGCTGGACGTGGGGTTCTTCCTCCGGCGCAACGCCGCCAGCGTGCCGCCGTTCCGGAGCTCCCTGCGCGCGCAGATCGGGTGGTTCCGCAGGCTCAGGCGCTCGCTCTGCAACGGCACCGCCGCGGCCGCGGGGTGCGCCGAGCGCCTGGTGGCGAGGTCGCTCTTCGTCGTCGGCGAGCTCGGCAGCAACGACTACGGATACTTCCTCGCCGGCGGCAAGACCCTCCGGGAGGCCAAGTCCCTGGTCCCGGACGTCGTCAAAGCCATCTGCAGAGGCGTCGAGGTCAGTGCTAGCTACTTATTTACTACATGGTATATATCCACGCGTTCCCGCGCGTTCCTCGGATCACGCCATTGTCGACGAGAAAGACGAGCTCGCCTCACATGCACGACTCGTTCGAGTTCCCAGGTTTTGTCAAAAAATCGAAGAGTTAGTTCTCACTTCTCACAATTCTTTGCGTTGCGTTGCGTGCAGAGGCTGGTGGAGGATGGGGCGAGGTACGTGGTGGTGTCGGGGACGCTGCCGGCGGGGTGCCTGCCGATGGCGCTGGCAAAGTACGGCGCGGCGGCGGCGGCGGAGTACGACCGGCGGACGGGGTGCCTGCGGCGGCTCAACGGCCTGGCGCAGTACCACAACTGGATGCTGCGGGAGGCCGTGGGGCACATGCGCGCCAAGTACCCTGCCGTCAAGCTCGTCTACGCCGACTTCTACCGCCCGGTGGCGCGCCTCGTCCGCCGCCCCGGCAAGTTCGGTGAGTCAAAGTAGAATACTACTGTAGTACTACGTATGCATGAAATAAAAAAACCAGCATCGTTGAAATTGAAGCATTATGGCAGTGCATGTGAATTCTGACCAAAGTTCATAAAGGCAACCCGCATATATATGCGCTTTAGTACGTAGTAACGAACGAAGTCAAACATGTTTGATGATATCTAAAGCAATTTGACCATCAGCGGCGCTTAATGTGCTTCCAAGAGTTTTGCGATCTTCGAAGGTTTTGGAATCTTAAGGTACGACAATCCATACATGTAGGTACCAACAGTGAAAGCTAGTGAAGAATCATCAGGTAATAGTAATATATGATATTTGGCACAACAAGATCGATTCTCCAAGCTTGTTGAGATCGAGGAGGCCGGACCATGCAGTGCAAGCAGAGTAGTGGTTTTTGTCGATTGTTTCCACGTACAAATTACTAGTTAATTCGTAAGGTCAAGCTCTACCAGCTTGTTAAACTTGAGGTCTAAATTACAGCTGGATGAGCAGTGAGCTCAGCTCTTCACTACACCTCTACGGAGTACTTTCTTAGCGCGTTGTACTACTTGTTTACAGAGTTCTAAGTTTGTAACCGACTTGGGGATTTCACTAATGATTATTCAGGGGGGCTACAGCCAATTAGGTCAACTCTCGAAATTTTATTTTGTACACTTCAATTTTTAGGTAAAAACATATTCCTATTCTAATTGCCTAGTTACATTATACGCTCTCTTTTTTAGAAACCATTATAGTACACTGACTCTCTTGCACAGCTGGAGCTAGAAATGAGCTACGAACTAGGCTGGACCGTACCCTTGAGTGGGCTTTTATGGACTATTGGGCCGGGGCTAAAGCCCTGACAGCGTGCAGCCTATATCTTGGGCCCTTCTGGATTGATGCATACTCTTTCAATCATCAAATCAAGAATATTTTACGCTCTGGACAACCATGGGGGCATTTCCTAGCTTTTCTTGAGTCATTCATGGCTGTAACGTCACGGCGTACTGAATTGTTGTGATCGAGACATATGTGCAATTTCTTCTTGCTGATCATGCACATACGGCATCATGTCTGTTGACTGTTGGCTTGGATTTCAGGGTTCACCGAGGAGCCTCTCCGGGCGTGCTGCGGCGGAGGCGAGCCGTACAACTACAACCCTGAGGCAGCATGTGGCTCACCTGGCGCAACCGTCTGCAGCAACCCGTCCTCGTATGTGCACTGGGACGGCATCCACTTGACCGAGGCCGCCTACAAGTACATCGCCGACGGCTGGCTGAATGGCCTCTACGCCTACCCCTCCATCCTAGACTTGGCGCATGCAATGCAATAGGTTAATGCAAATCTTGTTCCACTGATTAGCAGTGTTCAGAGTATGTAGATGTGCACGATTTTGTCTGCTGAATTTACATGGCGCATAGTCTTGAGATGCAGTGTGAGAAAAAGGTTGATTGGATGAAGGCGTATGATAGCATCGCCTTCTCTCAACACATGATCTTTTTTGTTTTCAATTTTGTGATAATCTTAGTGTTGCAAGTGCCATGACAGATCATGCTACAGTTACGTCATTGACGATCGATGACATTGTCCACCTGTCAACGCAATTCAAAACAAGATTACCATTCAGCGTACTCGTCCATCCATCCATCGATGCAAGACGAAAAGCAGCAATCGTCCACATGGAGCTCAGGAAAAAAAAGGCTTATCTTCTTTCTTCTCTTTATACTCTTCGAGTAAATGATACACAATACAAACAATACCCAAGGTGACATTGATCTCCTCCCGCACTCTGTAGTTCATTTCAGCAACCACACAACAGTATTACTGACTTACTGTCACCAACCACCACACACGCCTATCTTTTTTTTTCCTTTTCCTTTTTTCCGTAGGAAACCGTTATTTTGAAGTTTTTACAAACTAGTACTATACACCCTTCAACTATCACACACCACTGTACATGTGTTAAGGAACACAAAAATGTAGTATCAACCATCCCAGCCAAGAATGAAAAATTCATCAATTGGTTATGTATGGAAATTTCCTGCTTCCCACAATGTGTGTTTCGCATGCAGCACTCCAGTTGTCTATACCGTATCTCCTAGTATGCCTTTTCTTTTCTTTTCCCCTCATTTGGATGAAAACGTTCGACTCTTGGGTCGAGGTGGCCTCGCTTCATGCTCAGGGGCATCACTCCTGCCACTGTTGTTCTTGCCCCTCAATGGCTCGGTTTCTGAACTCTCAGTGGTTCGGTTCTGTCTGTGTCTTCTTTCCTGCAAATGCAACGAGTAGTGTTACTCTTGTATATAGCACTTACTAAAAAAATGCACAACCACTAACTAGGTAAGTGATAAGCATGGAGCATCAGTTCAATAAAGCTGATTTAACATGTCTATACGATAGTCAAATAAGATACTTGTACCGAAGGAGCATTCTAGTGCTATGGCAAACAAAAAAATGTTCATCTACCACTTCCCTCTATAAAGAGAGGGCATGTATAAATTAAGCAACGATAAAGGGCTAGGTCCCTTCTGTAATCTATCTCTCCAGCTTCCCCCCTAGCCACACCAATGCCTTCCATGGCTGCAAGCCTCCTCAGTCCTCACCAACAAAACTAGATGGTTAAAGTTATACATGGAATTAAATGAATAAATTCAAACCTCTTGGGGTATGGGTTCGTTAGAATCCAACATCCGGACCACCTGGTCCATGCTAGGTCTCTTCTCAGCATTCAAATCGATACACCTCAGAGCTGTCAAAAGGGCACGTTTTAGCTCCTTTGTTGAAGGTCTTCTCTCCAGGTTTGGATCCACCACTTCTTCAGATCGTCTGTTGGCAACCATCATTTTAAGCCAGTCAACTAGGTTTACCTACAGGTGAGCAGCAGTGCATTAGAACATGGAGGAGCTATCAACTATCATTAATATAATAGTTTGCGAATTATCAATTGATACCTTTTCTTCTTCAGTGTTTTATGAGTGATTCTAGTCGTATGCTATTTTTATTAAACTAAAAAGTCTACATGAAACTTTTGTACAAAAAAAGAAGTATGCTAGCAGGCAGAAAAGATTCCATATGCATGTGCTAGTATGAAATTGTATATAATGATGTGAAGTGCCCCTAAACTCAAACCACAATAGCTATTATGCTTTATGGAAGTAACAAGCAGCAGGAAAAAAAATCATACGTCAGATAAACAAGATAAAAGGATAAGGTTAAGTGGTACCAATCCATCCGCATTGACTCCACAATGAATCTAACTTCGGAATGTTTTTTACTAAGCCTTATAGCCATGATTCAAAAGTCATTTGTCTACTTTAGCCCGCCGCAGGATGGCAGTTTTTTCTGAATTTTGGTTGTTGCACATTCTGCTGCATAGTTCTCCTAAACAGGAAACACCAACAATCTAGATCTATACACAGACAATCTTGTTTGGAAAGAGATGTTATAAAACCTACTATGCTGTTAGCTTTGAATAGTTAACGATTGGTACAGAAATTAAGACAATGTCAAGCCACAGCATATAAATGGCTAATAAGGATGTTGGAAATGGACAAGGATGTTTGACAAGTATTACCTCATTTGGAGGACGCTCATAGTCAATTGGATCTCTACCTGTAATAGCTTCCAACAGAACAACCCCAAAGCTATACACATCACTCTTTTCATTCAGAAGTCCACTGTTAGCATATTCAGGTGCAACATAGCTGCAAAGGAATAAAACAAATGTTGAGTAAAACTGATGAGTAGTAGTAACATTTTTTTCTGAAAATAAAAACGGAAAATATTTGATGAATATACAAAGCGAATGTGCCTCAAATATACAACTCTAGAAAAAACTTACCCAAAGGTACCCATAACTCGCGTAGCAATATGACTTTTACCAGCACCAAGCATCTTGGCCAAACCAAAGTCTGATATTTTGGCATTAAACTCATCGTCAATCAAGATGTTGCTGGACTTGATGTCACGGTGCACAACTTTTGGTTCGATTGCCTCATGTAAGTAAGCAAGGCTGTAGATTTAGCACATTATATCAAATTTATGTTTTACAACCAGTAACACAGTAGCTAAGAAAATACGATGTATCTAATGGCCAGACAGAGGATGGCTATATTATTCCAAATAAAAACAGAAATAGTTAATGCAATCATGATGCAAATCATAATATGGTCCCAGAAAATGATAAGAATCATAAGATGATCCCACAAAAAAAATGACGCAAGCCACGAGATAATGACAACGACTGCTTCAAACATTCCATAGCCCTTCATCTAATCAGAGCTGATCCAAGTCAAAACTTATTTTATTCACAATAGTATAGATGATGATATCTAGTGACTAGTAAGAATAACAACTTATCAAGAACCTGCAAGATTAAAACATGTGTATCAATCAGATTGTTCATTTTGTTAGCCTTGGACGTTAAGTGGTACAGAACCAGTCAGTTCAGAATTTCTACAATTTTGAGAATGGGAAAACGATGAAAACAGTAAAAATGGTACTTCTGAAACCAAAATAACCAACAAATCAGATCATATTCAGTGAAGGAGTTACTCACGCCTTTGCGGTGCCCAAAAGAATTTTCATGCGAGCCAACCAAGTGAGAGAGCTGTACTGGGACAATTCACCATGGAGCCAACTTTCGAGATTCCCATTGTTAACGTATTCATACACAAGCATCCTGGTTGCATATGCACATCAAGTAATTCCTGTTATGACTTCCCTTTCTTTTTATTATCAAAAGAATCAATACATAGGACATCCTATCCTATTTATTAAAAGATGTCAATGATGCCTCCGTGTTCTTACCTCTGAGTACCCTCAACACAGTAACCCAAAAGGCGGACCAAATTCTTGTGACGGACATGGCCAATTGCTTCTACTTCCACCCTGAATTCTCTCTCAGCCTGCCCTCTGCACATGACAAGCAGTATTATAAGAAACAAAGCAAAGGGGTGAAGGCATGTACTACCACTGCATCAATCCAAAACTGCTATGTGAAAGGCTCACAGATTGTTAAGGATTTTCTTGACAGCAACTGGGGTGCCATTTGATAATCTGCCACGATACACAACACCATATCCACCCTCACCAATCACATTATCCTTCGCGAAACGGTCGGTTGCAAGCTCTAGGTCTCTAAGGGTGAACCAATGGCCCCAACCAAGATAAGAAAATTCAGGCAAGCCCGCCAATGGTGCAGAGTCGACGGTAGCATTTGTTGAAGATTGTTCATCGATGGAAACAATCTGAGTTCCATCACACCCGTCCGTAATTTGCAAAGAGCCAGAAAGTTTGTTCTCTTCTCTTTGTTTCAATTTTTCCTCCTGAGCTAACTGAACTGCATCTCTATCAACAGACTCAACAGGCTCGGGCTCATTTTGAATAGTGAGTAGAAGCCCATCATGTACAACAAAATCATTAGCTGAAAATTGGTCTACCGTCCTCACTTCCTTGATATCTTTGCTGTCAGGAGGTATCTGGATCATTCGACGGTCATTGAGTGGCTTCCGTGACCTCTTGATACAACTCTGAATGGTGAGGCATATGAGAAGAATGAGAAGAATACCCAAGAGGGATGCTCCAACAGCAATCCCAATCACAACCCAAAGTTTGAGTCCAAAGACAACTGTTTTCTCATGTAGAGATTCGGTTAGACTGGAGTTGGATGACATCTTTTGATCATCACAAGCACCTGCAAGTGGAGGATAAGAACCTGTCACGAACAAATGGAAATAACTAGTTTCCACAAAGGCAGCAATTAACAAGATTGCAATTCTGGTATAAGCCGAGCCTGTCCTAGTGAAGGCGTTGCTGCAACTGTTCCTTGAACAGGTAGTAATGCAACATAATCAGGAGAAAGCTACATTGTAACTGCCATGAAGAAGACCAACAAAAAGTCCTCTGCCAAGTCTCCATGTACATTCAGAGGGGTGACGTGCCCTTATTAATTTTAAGCAATTGCATTTCCACAACCGACGGCATCAACCGAAGCAGCCCGATTATTAAAGTCAAATTTCCCATTAGACCAAACGGATTATTAATCTTTTATTGCCCAACAATCCTTAAAGCATTAAAAGGTGGAGCATTCACAATAGCAGATACTGTCGGTTTACGATACAAATTTAACCCGCGGGCACCCAGCCCACGGATGGATCCTACTTGCTCGGTTGAAGAAACAGCCATCACTGATGTTCGCGCTTCGAACAATTTCTCTCTTTCCAAGACCATCGAAAATTGCAGAAGTAGATGTCGCACAAGAAAGAAAGAGAAGCAGTCATTGACAGGCACTTACAGGTTGAGGCTGCGAGAAAAATCCAATCTTTCTTTACTGGAGAAGCTCAGCTCAGCAATGGTGGCTGACGCTAGCCATCCTAAATCTGCGTGTCCCAGTGGCCGACTTCAGTTGAACCCGCAGCAAGTCCTCGATCTTGAGCGCCGGAGAAGAGTACGAAGAAAGTAATCGAACCACGGATGCAAACACGCAGCTTCCAAATCCACAGCAATCTGAATGGAGAGAAGGAGAGGCAGAGATTTGGATCTGAATGGCAAGGAGCGGAATCAACCCAAGAAAAGCAAGCGGGGATCTTTTGCTTGCTTACCAACAGCAATGGGCGAAGACGAAAGGCAACCCAGGTACGGATGCGCGGATCTGCACTCCACCACCACCACTGCACTGGAGGAGACGAGGCAAGACGAGACGGGACCGGAGCAGAGGCAGAGCAGAGGAGGATTACACGGCCGCGGGGCGTGGCGTGGAGGATCCAGTCGTCCAGGCCAGCACCAGCCGAGCGAGGGAGGGACCGGCACTGGCAGGGCGGCCTCGTGGCCGGCCGTGCTCGTTTTGGAATTTCTAGAGGCGTGCGCTGCGCTGTGCGACGCGAGAGTGCGTGGGGGCGGTTGGCCGGTCCATCGCAGCCACCTTCCGACGGTCGGTCGCCCCCGCCCCTGCCCCTGCCGCACCACCGCACTTGCTTCGCCTACAAATTTTACGCGGCCACGTCCACGCTTCTCTTTACTTCCTCAGCACTGCTGCCGGCCGCTGCCTCAGCTGCCAATGTGAGTCACTAGGTGATCGAGCTCGCGTCACGTAGCAGCGCCGCCGTAAACCTGAAGTAAAGCGGACGCCGTGACGCTTTCCGGAGCGGAAGCAAGCCAATCCCATCCACATCCACATCCACCCCGTCGATCGATCGATACGGCTGGGGTTCAGTCGGAGCAGGTGCCAAACAAGGGTATGAACAGGGGCACAGGGGGATAGAATAAGATGGAACAATTCCTGTGGACTGTGGTGATGGGTAAGCTCCAACTAACATGAGTGGAGTAGTGCTCAGCTTAGATGGGCTGTTGTTGTCTTGTTTACTTCCTTCACTGTAGATACGATTCTCTCGAGTAGATTATATACTAATAAATATACGTATAATATGCATATGCCCTGGGATCATCCCGGTGACAGCAGCAACGTCATATTCTTGGCTGATTTGATGATAATCACCCCGCCCTCGTGGTCTAGGCGTGGCCAAGCTTTGCACAAACGAACGGAATTGTGGAGTTCTTTTAGTAAACTATAAAATTCGCAAAATTACAAAGTAATCATTGTTTTGCATGTAATATAGCAAAACTCCAATCCACAATCTTTCTTGATACTTGACCTCGTAGGTCCACTTCCAATATATGGAAGGATTGACGAATACAATAGGTTGCTATCAAATATATAGTGTGCCTTTTTTCTGTGATGTGTGTCGTAGAAGCAGCCACAAATAGAATCAAAGCTTTGAACCTTAGCTCCCATAAGCATGAAAAATTAGGCTATCAAATGCTGTGGTATTTGGTTCATAAAAACGGTAAAAGGGGTTGTGACTAATGAAGCGGTAAAAGGGGCTAGTGAATAAGTGACCAAACATGTTTTTGTTGTTAGATAAAGCTTCCAAAGCCATGTTTAGGGAGCATAAGTGGGCAACCCAATAATAGTACTACTCCATATTAGCCAACTACTCCGTATTAGCCAATCTCAAGATTGGAGGAATGTTCAAAGAATATCCATGGAAGATACCGCACAAAGCCAAACATAAAGGCCCCTAAATGTGTGTCTCCGTACTCTCTGCTCATTTGGACACCATACTCGATATACTCTTGAAAAAAAAAATCTACAAAAAAGTGCAATTCTAGGGAGTTGGACTGTAAACACTGCCTAACAAGTGGTCATATTTAATTTTACATGCCAAAATTAACTCATGACTGTGATTTTAAATAAGTATATGGTTAGTTGCATGCGGCCAACAAATATTGATATGTTTGTCTTTTCATGCCGCCACTAATATATCTTGGAAAAAAATTAAAATTACGCTTTTTATCATACGAAGGGAGTAAGTATTTGCATATTCGACATGATCAATCAGCAACTGTCGATTATAGATCTAGTACTTCTCTTAATACCATTACATGACTCCATGAGTAAGTAACCATTTCTAGCTCCAAATGGGCTTGGTGGAAAATTTTAGAGGATTATGTACTTTCTTTTTTATTTGCTCTCCTGAAAAAAAAGAAGCAATAAGCTCCTAGGGAGCTTCAGGTTGATGAAAATTTTATTAGTCAACCAATTTGCCTCGCAAGCCAAACCTGTAATAAGAACATAATTGAGGTCAACCATCATTCTATATTCCTACAAGTTGAAGGACTAATTGCCTGTCTCGCAAAAAAAAACTAATTGTCTGCGCATACAAAAGAAAATGCTCTGTTCCAATCCAATGGTGCAAGGCGTGGCAGGCTTGCTGCCTCCGTGAGCGGGCTGTCTGTGGCAAACCGTCGGCAAGGACGACGGCGGCGTCACGCCGGCCGGGCTGCAACGACAGCGGCGCTTCCGTCCCGTCGCTGGTGGCCGCTCATGTCATGTCACCTAGAGAAGCCGATCGAGCCATTAACTGGCGACATGGCATCCTGCTCGAGGTACGTACGAGATCATCCGTCTCTCTCCCGCCTTAACCACCGCCACCTTCCCCATTCGCTGTTGGCAGTCTAGCCGACCCGCCCGCGACATGCTCGGCGAAATGCTCCCCCGAGACAAGGCCTCCCTTTCCGACGCCCTCGCCGCCGGCAGGACGCAGGACACAGCACAAGCCGGACGCGGAGGAGGTCGGCGAGGCGCGCGGGGAACGAGCGAGCAGTACAGTACAGGAAGGTTTGCTTCGAGGACAGCGTTGCGTGCCGCGGGTACGTGCCGTGCCGTGCCGTGCCGCCGCGCTTACCGGGCCCTGTCTTCTCGTCGAAGCCGACGACCGACGACGACGCCCTCCGGGCTCCGGCTAGACCCATCGGATCGCACGGCCGGCACTGCAGAAAGGAAAAGGTGGTCGGTGTTGCGTACAGTAGAGTGAGTCCTTTATTGGATTTTCTTTTCGGGATGTTGCTTGCATGCGATTACTGTCTTGCAATGTCTCCGTGCAATGCTTTCCTCTATGGACACGCCTAACGACCTAAGATTCTGGGACCATCTTCATATGTCTGTGTCGTGACGTGAGGGACCTGGCATAGTTAAATTGAGATTTTAGATCTGCATTTTAATTTGGTATAGGTAACTAAAAGGATCACACATAGAGAGATAGCTCTTTGCTTAATTTTTTTGGGTGCTTAGTGAGATAATACCGCAAGCTGAGTGTGGTTGATGCTTGTCAGCTTAGTTTGGAACTTTTGGTGTTTACCTCTTATCAAATTGTGTGTTCATTGAAAAAATAAACTCTTGCTCTGCATTGTGTAATGTATTTCCATGATATTGCAACAAGTAACGAGCACAAAGTGCCAAAGAGGTAATACAATTTTTTGCAGGAACTACAGTAAAAGAAAGTAGCCATCCGGCCTAGTGATTGTGCTAGTGTTTTGGTGCTGTCTATATTGCCCGCCCTTCGCTTGTCTAATAGTCCGACTTTGATAAATTTCTGTGAATTTGATCCAGGTGCATTTTACTGAGAGCCACACAATTGTGTAATCGGAGGAATGTGAGGACTGTTCCAACTTTCAAAACTACAAGAATGGCAGTATAATAATGGAGGAGATGATCTGTCCCAGCCGCCGGCCGTCAGCTGCTGGAGTACTCACTAATGCAATACGAGATTTACACCTCGCACCTCCAACATCAGGAGAACGAAGGCACGCTAGCTGGAGCAAAGCAAGTTTTGGTGAAGACAAGCATGACGTGAGCCATTGAAGTATAATTCAATCAAAATTTCCCTATATGATTCCATCTGCTCTTTTTAGTATCCTGATTTTCCCTTTCTTTTTTTCCTGTACATATAATATGTAGCAACTAGATCAAATTTTCCCATGCTCCTGTAGAATGCGTGCGAACTTTTAGTTGAATATTTGTGTGATATAGGGCTATAGGTGTTCTTGTAGTGATTAAACATCTAAACTCATAACCTACAGATGTAAGTTAAATAGGCCTTTAGAGTCTTAATCTGTTGACACTGTGACTTTCAAAATCTGTGGCTGCAACCATAAGCCCTGTGTTGCAGTAGCAGTTAAAAGAAAAAAAAAGGAGACTAACGTTTGTTCAATTTGTACACGAATCATTCAATATCTGTTGCTGCGGCTGCGCATAACCCTTATCAGATCTTGCTACTATTCCCTCTTAAGAAAATCTCTGTTGTGCATAAACTTGTACATTATATGGCCTTCTGCTTGGATGATTAATCACCAAGAGCGCCTAGTGGGTGGACTCTGGACCGTCGTCCATGATGCTGACATGTTAACATCTGGCCGGTCCTGTTGTGCACTGTTCTCTTATCACTGTCCATCCGTGGAACTATCAGGGGACCCTGAACGTACAGTGCAGTGGTCTTTGAACTGAATGGCTTGCAATCTGTATGTATGTAGCTTTCCCTCTCCTGAGTGGCCAATGCAATAATGTCAATTGGGACATGCCCATTTGCAAGCATTGTTATCCTGTAGCTGTCTATGGGGCTATCAATGTGCAGTGGACTGGTTTTCATTTTTTTATTGATGAAACCGACTATTTTTTTTAATGAATGGGGAGCAGAGTATGATCTTGCGGCTTCTCCTGTGCGATTAGTTTGTTTCTGTGGGCAATCGCTTAGCTGCAACTCATCTCATGACCATGTATTTTTCTTGGTTGCAGGCAGATGCACGCGGCGGTTCTCCTGCACAACTGTTACCACTAGAAGCAGTACCTGCAACAGGTGCATGACCATGGCTCCTCTCGGGGACATGGCCGAGGCGCTCGACCCATAATCACCCTCATCACTGAGTAAAAAAGGGACAGCTACAATGTTGTTCTTTCTGCAGTAGGAGCAAGCAAGCTGTCGATAACAAGCTTAAGGAAGTTATGGTTTAGACATCGGAATCATAATAATTTGAATTGGTTAAGTGTCTGATAACTATAGACGGAACTGGGGTAGTCTTTCCCATAGCTTTTAAGTTCCTACGTGTTGTGCCGTGTGAGCATTTTTTTTACAGCCTGTGTTCCTATATATCGGCCAGTATCTACCTTACGGCCCCGGATTTCAACTTGAGTAACCGATGGTGATAGGAAGATCTCACCCCTCATGACTCATGACTGATGGTGATAATATGCTGTACCAGCTTCAGCAGAAGGCAAAGGAAAAGCTTTTTTTTTAGAACGTGCATGACACATTTCATTAAGAGGACAAGGCAAAGGAAAACTCGAAGAGCAGCAGGTACCTTGTTCTGCCTTTTGTAGTATAAAGGAAGCGAGTTACTCACCTATGGCTGCCGCTGTCACAGATGCCAGATGGGGATGGAAGCCTTGGTGGACAGGCTGCAGAAGACGGAGCTTCGATTCGAGGTGGCCAAGGGAACACAGGCGCTGGATCATCTCATCTGCTTCCGAGGTTCGCATGACCACCACAGAAGAAACACATGGCTTGACACGTGAAGCTCATGGAGACTATTTCGCCCCGGTTCTCCGCTGCAACTCGAATTGCTTTCACGTGGAAGATTGCCGTCATGGATATTCCATCTTTGCTCCTCATCTAACTTGTCTGTTTCTCGTGCCTATCATTCAACTGAATGGCCGATCGACTGATCACCAATTTCCAACAGTTTCTCATGATTTTGCAAGTATTATGCGCCCTACTCGTACTGTTGCTGATGCAGCTTAACACAGGTGTTGAGTGGCAACAAGGTTGGAGATCCTTGGCACGTAGACTGCATGATCTATCAGGTCGACACAATCCTTCGACGTGGCTGTTGGCGAGATCACCAGTCTGAGAAAAATAAACTTGTGCACATGCCTGTCCTCCCCGTATGCAGCTTGATGCCGTATATCTTACCCGTAGCAGATGGATGATATCTCAAACACACAAGGTATACAGTACTAGTGTATCATGCATGCTAGAGTTAGCCTGCGTCTCACTAATGGCATACAGCTATATCTATATCAGTGAATGTACAACAAGAACATGCCTATCAATTTGTCCAGCAACACCGACAAATCACAAATAAGCAGACTAATGACGAAATGGTTATAGACTTAAGCAGCCCTTGCTCTATCTTGTGACGAATACGTAGTACATGTGTATCATTGCTGGTTCTGTTGTCTCTGCTGAGGGAAGTTGGGATTCTGCGTCTGATTCTGAAGGCCTACCATGCCCTGCTGTTGCATGTTCTGAGCACCCGCCTGCATGTTCCCGTATACCCCTTGCTGCTGCTGCTGCATTCCCATCATGCTGCTATTTGTGGCTCCCATACCGAACACTGCAGCATAAAACAGTGCAGAGAATTGAGAAGTGGAAACTTGAGACAATAATTTCGCCAACAAGCACAATCGGCTGTCAAGAGTGTCTGGCAATGCTTCCAACACTATGGAACCAATGCAGTTAGCTAGTAACTAGCACCGGACAAGATGCTAAAAATATTAAGAAAGGATAGAGCTCTGACATTTCCTTGGTATTCTAATTCTTGATGTTTTTTTTGTAATATCCTACCTTAATTCAAATATATTTTAACCTTCTGAATTGTAATCAGATCAGTATCTGAATTGTAATCAGTGTCTGAACATGCCTCCACCATCAGTTGCACGCACATGTTTTTCATAACATTAGGGCCAGTTTTCTACCAAATACACCAGTAATGCTACCAAAACAGTTGATAGTGGTATATCGTATGTCTCAAATTCATTACTCGTAACAACATTTTTAACCACCTGACAATGATATCTTACAAAAAGCTTAAGAGAGGAAAGAAACAGTACATACTTTGGTCACTCAGCATTTGGGATGGATGACTCCTTTGTGGATGCCCAGCAGCCATACCATACTGATCAATAATCATCAAAACAATAAAATAAATACAATAAGTTACGTGTGAGGAATGGAGAAGAATGGAAGACATTCCTGAAACAAGACAGCAAAAAAAGCCAACAAATGCTGCAGGCTTTGTATAAAACTACCTCTTCACTAATCAGAAATTTATGTCCATGGTGAACAAGATACTGCTAGCATAAGAGAACATAAAGTGGTAAACCTTGTATATTGCAAGAGAAGCCAACTGCCCAAATGAGCAATTAAACTACTGCTGTAGTCCATTAATTAGAGAGAGATGTGCTGAACTTGTATGGGACAAACCAGTTTTGGCGTTCATACCAGTTTTGGCGTTCATAATATAAATCATGCAACGATGCAATTGCAAACAATAGGCCTTTATACCACACTACAGCAAAATCTCATGTACAATGCAAGAGTCCTCTTTCTTGAAGATTTACAAAGGTAAAGGGAAGATGCGAAATGCAGACTGTCAGTGCCCAGTAATTGAGATGATCAATTATACCATACGTGCAGAGGCATTATTTTCTTTGAATAGATGCACAATATTATTTCTGACGAAACCTGGATACAGTGAAACAAGATAAAGGCACTGACCTGCATTTGTGGTATCAGCGACTGTGATTGCATAGTTCCAGGCATATTTGCCATCTAAAATGCAAAAACAAACCAGGCAAGATTAGCCAATCATGGAAACATGTACAAAAAATAATCTACAGATCAGACTAGCAACGAAACAAAAAGAAACTTTTTTCATTAGTTCATTTTCATGAGCTCGTAAATGAATGAATATCAATAAAGTCCAGCTATCCATTTAGGAAACTGAATGGACTTATTTACCCCACTAAATATTAGAAGGTAATCTAAGATCTAACCATTTGTGAGTTTGATGACGCCTGTGCAGCAGTGAACATTGCACTATTTGCAGCTCCAGCAAACTGGCCCAAGTGACTTCGTAGCTGAGTTCCTTGGTTCAATTGACTCTGAGCCATGCCTGGTTGCATACGTCCAGGCTGCATCTGCCTGTTATGAAACTGTTGTGACAAGGCTTGGTTGTACTGCATTTGCTGTTGACCAGGGACCTGCAAGTATTTTTCAGATATTAAAGTTTTCCAGCGTGGAGGGGGGAGTGTTTAAAGCAGAAAAGAAAAGCAGTCAGTGATTGCCTGTAGTTTTTGCTGAGCCTGCCCCTGTAAATCCTGTAGCTGGGGAAGTGTGTTCTGCTGGAAAAGTGTGGATTCAGTACGCACATGAAATGGCAAACTAAATAAAATATATAAAACTAAAGCATATCCAAAGCTCCAAACAAAAATATGTCTTTACCTGTGCTAGCATCCCAGCAGCTGATGGCCTCAGCTGCTGTTGAGCATGCAGTTGCTGCTGTTGAGATGCTTGTATCAGCTTTTGCCTCTGTTGCTGTGGTGTTAGATGCTGTTGGGGTGAAGGAGTATTCATCATATTGGTACCTGACCGAGGGGAGTTAGCATATGGCATTGGAGGAGTAGACACATTCTCAAAATTAGGGGTTCCTGTGGTTCCAGGTGATGGCGCAGGTCTTCCATGTAACTGCCCTCCAGATGCCTGCAAAAAGTATCAAGGTTTTAGATCACGTTCTTCACAGCGAGGTAAAAAAAAATGATATAAAAGCCATCACGGAAGCTATCCTTCGTCCCACTACGCACTATGCCAATTAGCGCCGCTGTTTCCCGCTCTGCACTATGCCATTTAGCAGCACTATTTCGAGCTATAGCGGGCCTTAGCTAGCATATCGTGCTGAGGTGCCTTAGCTTAGCATTTAGTGCACCACTTTAGAACAGAGCAGTATGAAGGCAACAAATTTGAAACTGAGACAGAAGATTCAACATTCATATGAGTTTGGTTATTGGTTTCTCTGTGAACTATAAAACTATCTTAACACCGCCATGGGGAGATGATTTATGTCATGTAAAACAGAATGAATCACACCATTCAATCTAACTCTTTTTGAAGAGATTTTCAACCAAAACGGCGGTAAGATGGACCTCTTCTAATATCATAATGACAAACAGTTATATTATAGAACAGAAACCTGAATTGGATTTCCCTGGGTGTTGACACCACTAGGTGTAAATGTTGAGGAATTTTTGGGATAGCCACCTGCAAATACAAATAGCAAAAAGATGTTGATATTGAAGCTTTTCTGTAAAATATATCTCCAATGCAAATGTCAATGAGAGCATATGACGAACTTTTATGGCACAAATCAGTACATCACCAATCAAATTGCAAAGAGTCAAACATGTGAGTACTTTTACAGCACACATCTCCAATGCAAATGGTTATGAATTTAGCAATTGATGATAAACACAGATCCTAGCACGATAGGAGTCCCTCCAATAGCACATGGAAATGAGACAGCCCAAAGATTTCATAACTCAAAACAGAGAGACAATCATAAAGACAATATAGATATACACAAGAAAACGTACATACCAGAATTATCGCCAAAATTTTGTGTCCCGTCCCCAGAAGAAAGTACTTCCACTAAATGGCTAGGAAGAGATTGTGGCTGCCTCTGGTCTCCCTGTACTCGTAATCCTGACAATCAAATTATTTCAGCAGGGCTAAGTACTGAAGTTGTAACATGAGCTTAAAAGAATTATTTATTTTAGAAATCTACTGTAATTTTTTTTGTCAACATTTATAAGGGAGTATGTCTTTCACCTTCACCGTAATTTACTGCTGCTCTAAGTAGGCCTTCCTGCTCCTGTATTTTTGCAGCCTGTGCTTTGTCCAATGTAGGAACAAGGCTTGTTCCCTGGCGGGTTCCTAACCCATAGCTCTTACGGCACTCAGCAATTACTTTCTCAGCGGTTTCACAAGCACTCCCAATCATGTCTATTCTAACCTGAAAGAAAAAATAGCAAGTCCATTCTACTTAATAGATAGCCGATAAATCAATCAGGTAATAGATGCTATAGTTTTTCATTCTTCACACTGGATTGGTCACCTTTATCTTTTCAATCTGTGTGGGAACCGGTAGATTTGTTATTCCAGACAATAATTGATCTCTCTTTGTAGTTTCCTCAGCTTCCATCTCAGGAAACAGTTTTGAAGACAGCATTACAGGTAATACTGCAATACTCATACAGATCAAATAAGAATTATGCTGCACCCCTGGTAGAAAATAACTGCACAAGCTGGGTATCGACTTATGGAAATGGAAATGCTAAATAACAAGGCATCATGACCAGGTAGAGAAACCATTTCCATTAGCTTATTATATTGGCTCTTCATGTGTAATACAATTGTGAGAAAAAACATAGTAAATTGTAACGATATTAGCTCAACTGGCCATACTTCTACACCTCGTTCATCATTACTTCAATAGCAAACAAATTTCAGATTCTTTTTCCTTAAAATATATTGAAACGTAATGAATCATAATCTCATCAGGTGTTGGGCAATGCTGAACCATGAACAGACAGAGACTACTTGGTATTAGATCAAATAAGACAACATCTGTTTGATGGATTCCGTTGAACCCAATACGGAACAAAACTCGGATTCATATTAGATAATTTCTTCCCAAAATTACATGCTTCCCTTTATATTGTTTCCAAAAGGTTACTGTTCAGGTCTCAATTGAACCAACTAAATTTTTGGGACAAAGCTAATGAACACTAAACTCTTAAGGTGTTTCTTCAGACTGCCATCCCGAAACTGAAGGAGCTCCATTCCATAACCGAATCAGTAAACCCAGAGATTCAACCAGAACATAGCCGACAGATGGAAGACTCTCCAATATTAGGGAAACTACATATTAATTATGATTTCTAACAGAAACTAATCCAGTATGTGCTAACAACAGTGGACACATAGAGAAACACAAATATGCACATCCATTATTTTTAGCGAACGTGCCTTAGCACGTATTTCAAAATATGCACATCCATAAAGGGGAACAGTTGAAGGATATTTCAGGGCAGCATACTTGTAGCATTCTCGGCATTGACGTTCCGGGGGTACACCACAAACACTTTGGACACATTCTTGATGTCCTCAACGATGTTGAAGAGCTCCATGCTCACCATCGAGAACTGCCCGAGCACGTCCTGCCTAGCCGGGAGGCCATACCATACCAGTCAGCAATCGCGCGGCAACACCACCACAGCAGAGATCTCCTAATTAAAACCCTAGAATCCCCGCGGCAATCAATCGGGAGCCGAGGCGAAGAGGGAGGAGCGGTTGAGTTACCACTTGGGGGAGGCGGCGGGGTTCGTGCGGGCGATGACGTCGAAGTCCTCGAGGATGCGGGAGATCGCCTTGTACAGCCCCACCGCGCGAGCGCGCATCCCCTCCAGGTTCAGCTGCTGCTGAACCCCCGCGCTGAGGCGCTCGACCCGGGGAGCCGCCGGCTGCTCCCCTGCGGCCGCGCCCGGGGGTGGCGCGCCAGCGCCGGGTGCTGCTCCTAGCGCCGCCGCCGCGTCCATCGCCGGAGCACTTGCTTGGAAGCGACGGTGGTGCGGCGGAGTGGAAGGGGCCGTGCGTCCTCAAATCGGAAGATGTCGGGGACCCCCGCCGATTGGTTAGACTGACATGTGGGACCGGTCAAGTCAATGCCCCACTTTACTCGATAAACCGGGGGGAAATTGTATAGTCCAGAATCCAAATTTTCAAACTGCCTGAGGTTGGAAAATTTGAATTGGAAAGAAAATACTCACTCTGTCGAAGAAAAAAGAAAAGCAAGTCATTTTAAAAATTTTAAAACACGATAATTTGAAAGTAAAATGATGTTAATTGCTCTTTCTCGGTAGCTGTATTTAACATTAGTTGATTGCTTTGTGCATCTAGACTGCAGCCTTTACAGCTCGGTACGCTAAACGGAAGTTTAATTCGTGTCTAACATATGTTTTCATTTTGCAGGGAATCGTTTAACATATGTGGAGACTTTAGGTGTGCACGTTCTAACCCCAGATTGGCTCTGAACCCTTATGCCCATGAAGTTTTAATCATCTATTCTTTTCCAAAACGCATAAAACAAGTATTTTCTTCGTATATAATTTAGATGTCGTTTTAGACAACGACACGGTCTCCAAAATGTAACTTTGACTTCTTATTTTTACAAAAAATATTTATTAAAAAATAATATAG